>PVJA010009018.1:24214-62275 GCA_004027025.1 Myocastor coypus
GGGAGGGGGGGTAAGAAATGAAGTTCAGCCTGACCTTTCTGACATTCCCTGGATTCAGATACCGCAGGAAGAACTTCGCTGAACAGGCGCAGTTACAGTTGTGAATTTCTCCGTGATTATTTTCCCTAAAACACACACCTGTCACCTAAACACAGACATTTCCCATTGTAAAGAATCTAGCAGAAATGGAAGGCTCAGAAAACACTGGAAGTTCACTCTATGCTGAATTCTACTGAGTCAGCATCCTAAGAGAAGGAAATTAAGCGGCAGCTCGCCTGGCTGGACCCACCCTGGGCTTCTGAGGCATCTCACATCTCGAAACACATTGCGCTTTCAGAACCCCTTCCTTTTGAAAGTCACCAAAGCGTAACTTTCAAGCGTAAGAACACAAGGAAAACCAAGTTATACTTATGGGATGGAGACGCAGACGACGTGGATGCTGAGTTCTGCGCTCGTCATTAAAGAGATCAGTAAGTCTGTGGAGCCCAGAGGGGTCTCTCCTTTATTTCCTACATGCCTGCACTACCAAATACTATCTGTGAATTACTCTTTTTATAGGTAGATGCTAATGAGGAATGTAGGGCCATAAAAATGGTGCAATCACTAATTCTTTTTTCAAAAGAAAGAAGGATATTTCTTTCCTTATGAGCCACCTCGTGTGAGACCCAGAGCTCACATTGGAAACTTTCCCCTCCACATAGTAGGAAGAACTAACTTTACTGAGCTGTTCACTAACTTTTTCATGTGTGTGTGGCCAGCTCTGACCACCCTGGGGGTGGGACTGGCGTGGCATGTGGTGCTGGGGGTGGAGCCTTGGTCCCTGTGCTTGCCTAAGCAGACACTTTAGTCTATTGAACTATCTCACCAGTCCTTGTTTATCTATTTTGATTCATTAATGAAAACGAGCAATGTCATCTATTAAAAAAATGCATGCCAGTGATGAAGAAGGAGCTTACAATCAGGAAGACAAACAGAACATACTTGGAAGACATCCACATATCTGTTATTTTACCCATAATCTCATCAGAGAAATAATTTTCTTCCCTGACGAAAAGATCTCTCACCAGTTAGACTGCCTTGAAGACAAACTATGTAACAATTCTGTAACTTATGTTCAGATGCCTTTATATTTCCCACAAAACCCCAACTTTTTCACAGATTTGTGCATTCCACTTAAGGGAGGAATTTTATAAGCAATTTGAATTTTTGCATATCCTTGGCACACCTAAATGCTTTCCTTAAAATGACTTCCCATTCACAAAGAGCGATTTTCTCTGGTTTGTAAGAAAAGGTGGTCATGTGTGGAAATTATTTAGCACATCCTGTCAAATGTCACCTGAGCTTTCCTCACTCCTAAGCTGCAAAACGCAGGACATTGACTTAAATCAGCCAGGAGATAACAGGGAGTCTAACACCGAAGCATCTAACTCAGCAGCCAGCTATAATATGAACATAAAAACTCACTGGACACCTGCCACCCTTCTTTAAACATTACATTTTAAGGCCAGCTCCATTGGGATGTAGCTGTCGTTAGAACCTCCCGTCAGCTGGATCTTCCTATAGAATGTCTGACCTTCTGACAATCTGATCACCTAACTGAGGATATAACATATGTATGAGAAACTCCTCACGCCAAAAAGCAGTCTGTCTCTCAACCCACCTGAAAAAAATCAATTGTTCCTTATCTCCCGAGGTATTTGCTTGTACAAGCACCTTATTATAGATTTCGTATTTCAACTCTCAATTTGAAGGGAATTGAGGGATGGCCCTCAGATTTACTTATCCTGCGGGGAGGAGGGTAGATACAGCGTAGGGATGACTATCACGCTCTGTGGACTTCGTCCAGCTGGACTGGAGAGCGCACGATCTCAGCTCCATATTACACTTCCACCCCAAAAGAAAAGAGCAAAAAGACCCCAACATTAATGTCAAAATAGGAAAATTTATGTAGGAGTATATAGTCCAGAAGATGGGCTCAGATGACCAGTATCCTTCCAAATCTGTGACTTATTCATGGACACCTTCTCACACATTTTGAGGTCGCTTTGGCTCTGAGTTAAGATATTGTCACACTATTATGCAGAATAGTTTTAGAAAGTTTTAGTTATGTAACTATGCTTGCTTTTCCGGAGAATGCAGAAGCTGAGACCTAGACTCACCTCCTATAGAAGAGAAATCGTCTAAGAAATTTAGAGTTTGGAAGTAAAACATCCGAGTATGAGTCCTGACCCTGTTTACTTTGTACCTCATTCCTTTTCTTATTTCCTTTTAGAATGGGAACAATGGTATCCCCTAGCCGCTATTATCTGTGAATAATGACAAGGAAGTGGTACATAAAAGTGCTTATTTCAGTGACTTTCATATAGCAACAGCTTACTAAGTGTTAGTGACTATATTTGATAGTTAACACTCTTGACGAAGCCCGGTTTCTCAGTCTCCGATAATTGGACCTGGTAAATTATCATTGTCAAGAACTGTTCTGTGGAGTTGGAGATATGCTTTGGTATCATTGGTTCCTCTACATGCTAGCTGCCAGTAGCACTGTTGGGCAACTTGTGGTGGCTACGGGTGTCTCCCGACATTACCAACTGCCCCAGGGAGCAAGAGCTCCTCTAACTGAGAGTCATGTTTCTGGACAGCAACACCAGAAGTGATACTGTGGAAGGAGACTTAAAGAAAAGATGTAAAATGTTCTATGTACATGGACCAACTCTCCGCAATGCACATAACCAGCATGTACTACAACATGTACTAATAAAAGGAAAGACAAATCGAGCTACAGTTAAAAAGCTTCTAGTCTCTATTTGCTTTAAGCAATTATCAAATGTTGTCGTGGGCACATTTTGTTAAGTCTTTTAAATGCTGACATATCTTTCCTCTTCTGACAAGAGCAGTCATTTCTTTCTGTCTTGAGAAAACCTCCACGATCTTGCAGTGTCATCTGAGTTCTATGTAAGTTACTTAGTAGTGTCCAAACGAAAAGGTGGGTGTAGTGCTCAGTACACGCTGGAAATTATCCACCTCTTCTCTACTGCCTACTGTGCAGAATGATCTCGAAGCTCCTGGAACTCACCCTGTGGCGCCAGAGTGATGACATCTTAGAAGGAAATGGATTCTTCTATTCTTCCTTTTTCTAAAGGAAACCTAGATCACCACTTGGACACTGGCTCAAACTGTCTCTCTTCTTGAGACTCGAAGTCAGGTAAGCTAGCAAGTCCTCTTCTGTGACAACTGCTTCTTATGTGCCAGGCATTTTGCCGAGTCATTTAAGACATGCCTTTATTTTACCTTTGTAACAATCTTGTGAGATAAGTCACCTATTGTCCCTACTTTACAGATGACAATAGATTCCCTTGTTTCTATGGCAAGGATGTGGCCGAATTTTATTCCATATCTTTTAATGCCCAGTCCAGTTTATAACTTCTTCAGTGTCAGCTCTGGTAGTTTAGGAGGGGACTACAGTTCAGGAGTAAGTTGAATGTGAGCAGAACTTTGTCCAAGGTCTTTGAGAAGATTCCCTGCATTCTAAAGGACAGTCTGAAAGTCTTGCAGGCACATGGTAGATATGTGAAAACTCTTTGCCTGGAGTGACTCAGCTCATTTCTTGATGCAAGACAGGAAGACATTACATTAGTTAATATGAAATTGCCTTGTTTTGAACACATCCAAAAATAGCCAAGGAAAAAAATTATCTTCCCTAATAAAGTACAGCAGATATGAAACTTTCACGCTTGGGGGAACACAAATGATCTTATTATCCTGAGCATCTTGATGGTAACCATAAAACTTCATCTTCATTTGAGTTTCAGGCAAAATATGAAGCAGTAGTACCTTTTTTCTTTTTTTTTTTTTTCCTTTTATTTCACCCATCTCCAGGCCATCCAGGCCAGCAGTTCCCTGTAAGCCCAAGAACTGCTCTGGAATAAATGCAACAGAATGAGAAAGACAACTGAGAAGCCCAGCACCCCCCTGGGTCAACTGTGGCCTCCACTGCTTTGGCCTAGAATGACTTTGTAAAGCAATAGCACCTGACCTTGTCCAAGGTCAAAGGCTGGTAAGAAGCCTGGGTCCCTCTGACTCCCAAACCAGTGCTCTTTTCACCTCACCATGCACTTCAAAAAGGGAGTGGGACACCAGGAATACAATGTCTGCACTTCCCTGAAGTAGAGTCTTAATTGTAGCAGCCTCGTAAAGGACAGCTTCTACATAAAAACGCTGCTCAACCCTGGCAAATAGCCAACAGGATTTCAGGTGCAGTGCTGTATGGTTTGAGTTTACAGCTATTAAAACCGTCTAACTACTGGAGCCTATGAACAAAATTTCCAGAAGGACAGATCACAGAGAGGATGTGAGAGTCATGGGATGAACTATTTCATGAAACTGTACAGTTTTTGGTCAAAGACCATTGAAATAACTCTTGAATTTGTCACCAGGATATATCTACTTTTCGTCTATCGTTTCATTTACCTGATCTACTTCAGCATCTTCTCCCATCTACATCTGCTCTTCTATGCTAGTGTCTACAATGAGGTCAAGTAACCTTTATAAAATATGAGCCTAATTTCATGGTGTAAATGCACAGGAGTAGACAGAGAGAGAGGAAGGAAAGAAAGGAGAGCGAGAGCAAGAGCGACAGTGAGAGAGAGAGAGATATGCTTATAATTACTTATGGTCTCCTATACAAAAGTCTTCAAAATAATCTCATACTTCTTTAACAGTCCTCCTACATTTCAGTATGAATTAAGCTTTTTATTGAGCATAAGAAGTGTTGACCATACACCTGGAAAATTAATGCAATAATTTTTCTAAAAAGCTTTCCGTAGTTATGAGATACTATCAAAGTTTGCCAAGATTTTGGTTCTCAAATATTACCACAAGATCACACTATGTTAGCATTACTGCTTCTGACAAATAGGAAATTAAAGAATAATTTACAATATTTATATTGGAGGTACAGCTATAGAACACTAGCACAGCACTTGCCTAGACTGAGATCCTGATTCAGTGCCTAAACCCCCAATAGCAAAATAATAATATTAATAAAGTAATAATAATAACAATAATAATAATTCTTGAATAAGTGCTGTCTAAAAGAGTCAAAGAAAAAAAAAAAACCCTAACCCTAATCGGTTCAGAATTTTGATGTGCACAATAGAAAATATAAAGTATACAGACATCGCTTCTTGGCCTTTTGGCTAAGATCAAGTTCAGTAAATAGACAACAGAAAAGTCTATTTATATTATAAAGTCTTCTCAAATTTAGATTGTTCTTATAATTAATGTACTGATTAATAATTTTGTGATAATTAAAAATTAAAATTTTCTCAGATTCAAATGGGGACTCTACCTAATCAAATAAATTCCTAGTTTTCTATAAGTTTCCTCATCTCAAAGACAATTAAGAGGGAATTCTCACAACACAGAAGGTCCATTGTAAACATTAATGGCTTTCTGCCTGTGAGTGACCTCAGGCCTCATGCACATGAGGCAGCTTCATGCTCACGAGGCAGCTTCATGCTCACGCCACTCACTGAGCTACACCCCCAGGCTTACAATTCGCGTTTTTAATTTGATGACCCCTGTGGTCTGAGTCACCAAACTATCTCTAGGCTCTTGAAGACAAAATAAACCGGAAACGAGGCCTATGGGAAAGAGGGAGTTTAAAAACTTGCAAGAATCATTGTAAGAACATCAACTTGACCATCGCTTTGAAAAGTAAAGTTTTAATAATGAAGCTCTGGCCAGGCATGGTGGCACACGCCTGTAATTCCAGCACTTGGGAGGCTGAGGCAGAAGGATCAGTGTGAATTTGAGACCAGCCTGGGCTACAAAAGTGAACTCAAGACCAGACTGAACTGCGTAGCAAGACCCTGTCTCAAGAAGACCAAAAAAGAAAAACATGAGGCTCTGTGTAAGATGGGCTACTTCCCCCTAGTCTCATGAGTTAAGGTCTTCGGTGTGTTTGGAAGTTCCATTTTTACGTTTCTTATACCAAACACCATGTTCCTATAAGGAAAACAGTCCACTTTTACAACATTATTTTAAGGTCATAAATTATTTTCAGTTTGGTATAATTTTATATCACATACAGATGCACTTGTATTTTTTCAGATTAGTCACTTGAAAATTTGAAGTGAAAAATTTATCTGTTGTGTTTCAAAATGAGCTCAACCTCCTTACACACACACACACACACACACACACACACACACACACACACACACACATTAGCTTCTAAAAGGAACACTGGGGAAGCTTTACAAATGCTCACTGATATGACAATAAGTTTTACTTTATTTTTTATAGTAAATTTTACTTCTCTACACAGTATCCATATTTTTAACAGTCGCATAACTTTATTAAACCAAGGATAATGGCCATGAGAATTTCTGATAGACACACTGCCACCATAATTAAGTAAAATAGGCATTTCCTACTTGAGAAAGATGGAAACGGACAATAAGTTTCAGAGTTAAGCTGTTCCAGTGGTAGTGCTGTTCATTAGACCATGGGCCAGACACATGAAACTCAACGAATGCAACTTAAAAACTAGCAATGGCCCCTCTGATTTATGCTATCCCCCGTTAGTGCAGGTAAAGGACTGTCCACTGAGTCACAATTAATAATATAGAGTCTTTCAAAAGCCAAGGTGGCTTCTATGAGCTTAACCAGCATTCGGCACATCTGCTTCCAGTTTAATTTCAGTCCATGGTGTGGTCTCAAATTGTGTAATGAAAATTCCCATTACATCGTGCAATATTACAATCCTCTTCAGAAACAAACAAATGGACGAACAAACAAAAAATCACCCGGAATACATGAGGATTGGACAACACCCATTCGTCATACAGTTGTAGCTGTACACACTGCCTCAAGTTGGATCTCATAAGTGAAGCTCCATATTATGAGCTTGGAAAATCAAACACAAATCTGGAAAAAGAATGATTAAAAGTCACAAAACTCACCTCCCAGCCTCAAAAGTGAACCACGTGGTGTCCCTTCCATACCGCCGCAGGGCGCTTAGCGGCCAAGAGATGAGTTTGACCCTGGGATTCTGGATGTCCCAAAGACAGATGTACTCATACGTGATCTGCAAGGCACATTCGCCATGCACATCTAAGTTAGGAGACGGCATCAAGTACACATGGAACCTCTCTAGGAGAAAAACGAAGGGTGAGTCTACAGTCTCAGCAAGAAGCATCAAAGGCATTGCAGAAGCACAGAAGCATGCAAAATGAATCCAAGCTCATAGTCTAGAATTTGGAGAAATCCTTGGGTAGATTAATAATTCTCCTAAGTAGACAGTGCTAGAAAATGACTCTTAAGCACAGACCCCCTTCACTAACAACAATACATGCTGGCTATCAACTTACATTATAAACACTTATTTATATGCATAAAGACCATCTATACATACTTTATTTTTTTTCATGATGGAAACTTTTGAATGTCAATAGGTTAAAGTAATAAAATGATTAAAATGTGATTAAAAGCTTTCTTTGTCCTGCTAAGCACATATTAATTTCGCCTACATTTTTGTTTACGAGATACAGGTGGGAAATAGTTGTCACATGATCTAGTTATAATTAATTTTTATTAATCAACTTATAATTTATATAGCTCACTTACATAAATGGATAAAATTCTAGCTCAAATTATTTTAATAAAATTTGACACTGATTCAAGATACTTAACTGACCAACAATTTGGGGGAAAAATAGTTATATTTGAACTAATTTTTCTTTTGTTTTGTTTTTGGGGAGAAGGGTCTATGGGGTGTTCAGCGTCGCACGACTAGACCAGACTCATAGTGATCTGTCTGTTTACAGCCTCCCAAGAGTGGGATTACAAGTGTGTGCCACCACGGCCAGTCTCAGTACCCATCTCAGCACATGCCAGGGTGGAGCTGGCACAGAAGGCCTGGGTATTGAAACCCTAGCTCCTGTGCCTGCTTGCAGGTACTTTATTCCACTGAGCTATTTGACTGGTCCTTGAACTAGTTTTAACAAAATATTTTCTTTAGCCAACTACTGGAAAGAAATATCCATTTGTTCTTTGGATGGTAGTAAAAAATGTAACTAAAATCATTCTAAATATATAATTTTGATTACTACCATCAAATTTTCATCCCCTCAGGCTGCAGATAAAGTTACTATATTTTTGTTATATTTCTAGAAAATCCACTGACATAAAATTCACCATCAAAGCCTTTAAGTGACGTATGAAGGAAATACTATTACTATAGTAAACATATTTCCACCTAGCCATCATTAATATAGATTGCCTACATCTGACAAAATAGTGTGGCCTTCACAACTGAACCTTAGAGGTGCTCGAAGTTCACTATTTTTAAAAAGATAATCATTAGAATTTTCATAGAATTTAGTTCAGCAAATACAGTCGTCATGTTAAGAACAGGCTCATGAAATGTAACCATGAATCTACAATTTAAATTTTCTGAATCATTTAAAACTCTGTTAGCAAATAGTCACTGCTTTCTAATAACTATTGCTTTTTTTAATGTATTTTAATGGAGCATATTTCTCCCTTGTAAGTTCTGGACCAAGCAAGAAAAATTGATTTCCTTAACTCTCAAGTAAAAGTAGCACCACCAATCCTTTGCTCAAAAGCAAATTTATTTGTGATTATCTGTAAGTCATTCAAGAATCATAGTAGTGGGAGTGGCAATTTTAATTATAATTGCTTGAGGTATGTAAAGTACTTCAAAAGACACGATAGAAATTCATAATAATCATCGAAAATTTCATGCCAGAGGTATTCTTTATCTCTATTTGGTAGAACAGGAAACTTAGATTTGGAAATCCAGCATGGGAAAAGTAAACCCGAGGTATATAATCAATTCTTAAATTCCATTCACAGTGTTCTGAGGATACTGCTGGGCATATTTAAATTTGCGAAAGGGAAGTGTTGATCTGAGCCTTCTAAGAGACAGGGATGCCCCAAATCTGCCATGCTTCATCTCTGTGCTTGGCTCCCAGAATCTATCTGTGAGGCTCTGGGTGCACCCTCTCTGCATAGAGTGTGCCTGGCTTAGAAAATCAGGAGCAGAGTGGTCTGGAGAATGGGCAGATGTCCATAGTAAATGATTTAACCTCTCCGTAGCTTAATTTTGCAATCTACAAATATGCTCCTCTGAATTAACCAGCATTTCCAGGGCTTGGTCAATGACCCTTGAGAGGAATGGATTATGGTACACATAGTGCACTCAATATAGTCACAGACTATAAAGGTCTCCTTCCTTATTTCTTACTAATAAATGGAGTGCGGGCCTGAAGACAGGGGCAGCACAGTTCCCCACCTGCCATGTTCGTCATCAGTCCAGGCGACCCAGTGCCCCTTCCCTTCCCTTCCCTAAATCCTCACCAATCAAGTCAGTCACTAACACAGAACCCTGGGATCCAATCTGCCCTGTTGCCACATTCAGCTATTGGAAAATGAAGAATTACTCTAGGTTCATGCTGTAAATCAACATTGATTTTTGCTCAAATGCTCTTGAATATTTTGGTTGTTATTCCTTAAGATGATGCATTCCTAGATTGCGCGTTAAACTCGAGCTGGCTCAAGTGTTTCAGTCTTTTAAAAAATCACAGATCTTCAGGAGGGTTTAAACTTGATGAAATATGCATGAATTTGAAATTCTATTAAAAGCATTGGAAAGCTTTCAATAACATTGTAAGTGAAATGGTAAGACAAAAAGCCATTATACTTTAAAATCTGTATGTTGTAAATGCAGGCCCAAAAGTACTATCTGGAATCAGACAGTAAGTAGCTGCTAGGATTGGGGCAAGATGTTTGGTGCTTTGAAACTTTAGTTTTCTCATCTGCAGAATCAGAGAAGCAGCAATATCTATGCCATGGGGCTGTCATAATCTAGTAGAGTATCTTTTCCTAATCGGGTGAACTGCAGGTTCTTCAAAATTTCTAGCTGGCATAATTAATATAATTAATACAGACACTTTTGTACTACCAACTGAAAAAAGATACTATAAGAAATGCATGACAACGCTTGTAGCAGCTGTCTATTGGGTGAAAAGTGATTTTTGCTTTTCTTTATGCATTTTATAATTTTAAAAAATTTGCATAAGGGTGGCTTACGTTTTATCATGTTGGACAACACCTGTATAGAGAAGGAAGCTGAGATGTTCTGGCACCTACCACTTTGCTCTCTCTCAACCCCAGTAGCCAGTAAGTCAGGCTCCCCGAGGCTGATATCGTTGATCCGCGTTCCTACGCACTCCATCTGGAGGACTTTACACCACTCGTCTGCCTCAAGATCTGTAGAAACAGCCGAGAGTTTAACCAGTATGCTCAGCACCTACCCGGAAGCTACAAGCGCAAGCTCCTGCTGCTTCAAGACCAACCTGATTCGCAAGCAAAGGTCTTGGAGGTATCATCGTTGAAATAAATCCCTATGGCGTGTTTCTTGGTGCTTTTCGGCAATCGAGCTACACTCTTCACATTGTTGAGTTCTGTCACCTGAAAAAGAACAATTAGAAGTTTGGTCACATATCCTGTGTATTTCTAATCTATAGCACCAGAGGCGAGGCCAGACATAGCCTTTCCTGGGTCTCCTTGACAAGGAAGTTGATATTTGTAACCCCATAGAAAACTTGTTGGAATTCCTATTAATTAATTCCAATCTACCAATTCCAGTGAAACCCATGGCAAGAATAAAGACAGGAAGGCATAGCTGTAATTGTGGGGCACCAAAGGAACCTAACTCTTGCTAGATCCGTGGCCATCTGGAAGAAAGGCGCCAACCCAGGGCAAAACCTGGGTTTTACTAATCCGTGGAAAGGGGAGTGGCTCAGGGATGAGCGACCATGAGAATGGTGGGAAATATGTGGGTGCCATGAACTGTGAGCCGGGCTGGGTAGGCGGCCTGAAATCAGTCCTGCAGTATGCAGGAGAGGTGGCTATACAGGAACCATAATCTGTGTAAGACAATTCTAGGTATGATCTAATATTTTGGGGTCAGTGCTTCACCACTGATGTCCTGGGAGGTCTCTGCTTCCTATCTCAAGGCTCAGTCCCCATCTACATCGTGGAGCATGGCTCTCCATGCCACCTGGCTCACATGCGCTTATTGGGAGCTACAGCATAAGGTAACACTGCCCTGCGGTCTTTGCTTCGAAGACTACACATCAGCACCTTGGCTGGACCAATCTGCGTTGCTGAAAGCCAAGTCAGAGAATAAGGAAGAATCCTACCCCAATCGGTACATAACAGTACATAGCAGGAGAAGGGGGAGGAATAGCCACACTGGAGAGGACTGTTCTTCTTTCAAGGAGAGTCACCCGGGTGGCCTGAACAGCCACACACAGCGTGCAAAACATCACAACAGCACAGAACACTGTCTCTGGGCCTAAAAGCTGAGAGACATTTAAGGGAATCAGATTTGTCTTTAGTACACAGTAAGGTTTACCAATAATCTTTTCTCCTTAAATTTCCCAAAGGATAGTAAATGTAGGTGTTATGTTTAGTGTATAAGTGTCCCCTTCAGAGCCTCATGCAGTCATGGAGTGGCTTCTGGAATTTGTAATTGATGATTGTGGAAATGGGCGCTGCCCTCCCCTGGGGCAGGTGATTTGCATTTCAGTGTAAGGGAGGAAGAGGAGTTAGCTGCTTGAGTGGCTGCTAGCTCTCTCCCAGGGCTCTTGCTCTTTGCAAGCTGCCATTAAAGGTTGTTTTCTGCCATGTGTCTCTCTCTGCCTTGGAGCCAGCCGAGTATGGACTGAAACGTCCAGTAACTGTGAGCTAAATAAACCTTTGCTTCTTTCATTTGGAGTGCTGGGTATTTGTCCCAGCAACGAGAGAAGAATAACTAAGACAGTGGGTAAACTTGAACCTTCATGAAGGTAGAAAATTAGTCTCTCTAATAGTTTTTAGCTGTCAGAAACACTCTATCTTTTCAGTAGTTCTCAAGACTATTTGCATCACTGTGGGCTTCCTCACTTGACTGCAAGAACCTCCGAAAACCATCACCCGTTCTGAGCTCCCTGACGGAAGACGGTGGGGCCCCCAGTGTGTCACCGAATCAATTCATTCTGTCAGTCACAGGTAGAGTGTAGGGAGCCTCAGAACTGAACCCCGGTTCGGGGTCAAGTCGTGCCTTCCATCCTGAAGTCATAACACATTTGGCTTCCCAAATATTCTCACTCCTCTCAGGCTTTCTCCTATCTGCGCAGCGGCTTATGTACTTGGCCTCCAACCTAGCCTTCAGTTCTCAAGGCTTACAAGCCCTCTGCTTTCAGAGTCTGAGAACATTGCCCTGTTCCTACTGGGAGGAACTCAGCACCCCTTTGGACATTCTCCTGTCCTTCCCTCTCCCACAAGGCTACAGTCATCTTAGCACTTTTAACCGCTCCCCTCAACCAATGGGAAGCTCAAGATGAAGCTGTGGCAATCTGATACTGCTCCAGGGAACAGCGGCATATTTGGGTCTTGCTAGAAAGAAGACTTAGGTGGCTTCCGGGTGAGAATTTACAAGATAAATAAGCCTTTCCCACTGACAACTTTAACCTTCCCTTAATATATCTCTTTTGTGCTGCTGTACAAAAGAATGTGCCTCCCATCAATCTTTGCCAGTGGTGATACTGGGCCCTGCTCCCAGCTGTTATTCTAAATCGAATAACTGCCAGGCTCAAGAAGGAGGTGGGAATAGAAATAAATATCCTCCATGCACATGCTAATCGGGTTATTTCGCTTCTCTGCATCCACTGCCACGGGCCCTCTTTGTGGTATAAATGCAAACGTTTAGCACGAAGTAGCACCCGGTGCTCCTCTGAAGCTTCCCAGACCAGGTCCCTCAGACCTTGCCAGATGGGGCCATTACACTGGTTTATTTCTGGGCCACCACCACTACTCCCCAAAACAAGCCACATTCATCTCACAGCTACTTCCTGTTCTCTCTGCTTCCATTTTTAACCCGGTGATTCATTGAGCAAAGAGTAGAAGGTTTTTTTAAGATATAAGCCTGATTCTGGCATCTCTACACATGAAATAATATTACAGAGACTTCCCATCCCACCCCAGGCCCCAATCCTTTGGTCTAAACATCCACTGTGACTCCGCGGCCTACCTACTTCCTGTCTCAGCTCACGCACAATACTCCGCTACCTTCTCAGAGCTTTCTAAGTCCCCCATACACTGAGGAGCTTAGTAAGTTCCCAGAAGGCCCAGGACTCCTGAGCACAGAGCTCCCCTGGGTCTCTCCCTCCTTCATTCCCACTCACCCTACAGGTCTTAAGTTTAAATCTCAGTTACCCACAGATGCCCTGCTGGAAGCTCCATCCCAAAACCCAATCCGTCTAAAAGCGACAGCAGTCAGTGACATCCTGTGTTTGTGCCTCATAACCCTCCGTGGCACTAAAGTTAGTTTAGTATCCTTGCCTTGAGCAAAAGTCCCATAGGGCAGGATTTTTCTTTTTCCTCATTGCTGCATTGCTTGAGTCTAAAGTAAAAGCCTGCCTCATGAGGAAGGACTCAGTAGACACACACAGACTCTATGAACTATAGACCAAACTCACCCACAAATAGACTGCTGTGTCAATGCCTCTTGGCTCCACATTTCCTCCAGGAAAATTTCACTTTTCTCCTATGCCTATTTCTTCTGGAAAATTTGCTCTGAACTCAATATGAATTAGCTATGCGCATCTCCATGCTTCTGGGCAGGATGCATAATGTTTGACCTTATCATCTATTGCTATAATTCATCTATTTATTCCTCCGGGGCCCTGCTAGACTTTTCAATCACCTGGCCATAGCTTCTAGGCAGATCACATCAATGCAGAAAATAATCTCAGAGCTGGAGCCTGTGGTCCCCCACCATGTGCCACACACATGCTTCGTATTTTCACCCAGAATGTGTCAGGTGATCCTTACAAAACTCCCAAAGATAGGTGTTAATGTTATCAGGACTTTTCAGGTGAGGAAACCTGAGGTACAGAAAGGTTACAGTTATGCAATCAGCTCATGGCTAAAACCTGGTGAGAACAATATGTGAAGAAAGCAACCTGTCCTCCAAGGCTGGACGCCCACAGCATCTGAAATTCTCATGATTAACTCTAAAAGTTTCCCGCTGAGAAGATCTTTAACTCCTCAGAAGCATCTCCCAGTGGACGACCTCTCTTTTCTCCATGGTTTCTTTCAGGCTAGAAATAGGACACCCATGTATCAAGGTTTACGCCACCCTCTACAGCGACATTATTAAAGAGGAGTCCACTCTCGCCTGAAACGCAGCCATGACTTTGAAATATATCACTTCATTACATATCCATTAAGGGAGAACAGGAAGCTATAAGTCACTTGAAGCAGTCAGGAAATGCAGGGGAATCGTATGAGTCAGAACCCAATTACCCACTGTGGAAATTGGTTTGGGTTATAAGCAACACAACACCCCCGCTCAGGCAGCGAAGACTCACAGAGCAGGCAGCAACGTGATCTTACACATCAAAGAACCACTGGTCCCAAAGCTGTTGTCTGTGCCCAGCTTGGAAGGACGCATAAAGAGGTGTGTGCATGCACACGTGTACACACACAGATTCACACCCACGCCAAAGTCTTGCTTTCCAAAGAGTAGCAATCTACACTTATTCTTACCAGGGCTTTCCTCGGCCTATGTGGCAAAATCACAATTGTAATTGACATTGCTAGAGATCTTTGTAAGTCCACGTGCAGCTTTCATAAAATCTATTAGCTTTCACTTCCTTTTGCAAGGAAAAAAACCACAAAGCAAATTCTATGTTGTCGTATTTCTTTCACTAAGACGTAGGCTGCCCAAGAAGAGACTCTTCTGAAGCCCACGTAGGTTTTCATAACATCTCGAGCTGACCCTTAAAAGCAGCAATAGAAATGACCTGGACATTCACACACGTGCCCATCTGGACCACTAGATGAAGAGCTCAAAAGGGACTGGGCATGTGTAGGCAACCATCTGAGTGTTGTGACATATCCTATCAGCCTGAGATTTGGATTCTTGGAAGTCCTTCCTGAGTCTGAGGTTATGGATTTTATTATCCTTTGTAGCAAGAAAATAAGAAAACATACTAACAGAGATGCAAAGTGCTCACAGTCTATGCCGCCCCTCAGCTCTCCTCCGCAGGGGGTGCTCACACAGGAATGTGTCTCCATACCCTTGTCTACTAGAAACACATCCATTAGAGAAACGGGGACAAATGGACAGACCCTGGGGATTCCAGGACACTAGCTCTTTCTTGCATGTGGATTACAACAGTGGATGCTACATTTCAAAATTGTGTTTAGCAAGGTATGTTCTAAACAAAGACAGTGGCTCCATTAAAACAGCATAAAAACCCCTATGTATGAATTACGCTGCTATCTTCGTAAGCCAAGTGGGGAGTGAATCCAGGTAACTCAACTCAGAGGCTGCATCCCAGGCCCGAGAGCAGGGTTTTCTTGTTCTTCCATGGAAGCTACATCCTGAATTCCCATCAGAGTGGCCCCTACCTCAGCCCACTCTTTCAAGCCATAGAGTCCTGATTCTGGCCACCATCGTATTCTCTGTCCTTTTTAGGAGCCTTGCTGGTGGAGCTACCAAATCATGTTGCTCTCCACAAAGTGTCAGACTGTCTCCTTCCAGAGTCAGGGTCGGGAGGGAGAAGTTGATCTGCTCTAAAAGTGGAATGGGTAAAGAGGTAATTGAAGGCCACTAGCTGAATCTTCAGGAGAAAAGGCCCATCCTGTAGCCTGACACCAGAGCTCTACCAAAGACTTTGAGTTAACTCCTCCTCAGTCCTAGTTAGCCTCAGTTTCCACAGACTACATATAGATGATAGACTATAACAGCCACGGCCTCCCCTTCTCTGCCTCACTGACGTGAGAACCCACCTCCTCTCATAGATTCCTCATCTATTCCCTGAGTATCATGACTACTCCTATAGCCGTATCATAATACAGTGATTTCAGTAACCTTTATTTTCCTTCCAGCCTCTCCTCTTGAACCATCAACATGCTGCTAATAACATTTCCTAATTAGAACTCACTTAGTTGTACCCACTTCATTAGATATAGAATGCAAGTTTAGAATTATCAAGTGATTCAAAGCCCGCATAAGAAAATATATGATGGCATTCTCGTTTCCATGTATCTGTGAGCGTTCTACTTTTCCTTCTGCTACTGACTCATAATTTTTTTTCTATTATACTTGGGAAGGATATTTGTTCAGAATTCAATCTTCTGAAATGTAACAGCATATTAAAAATTACGCATCATAATCAAGTAGGATTTATTCTTGGGATGCAAGGGTTGTTCAACATTTGAAGTTGGATCAATGTCATATAGCATACTTATAGCCCTAGATTGAATACTTCGCACTACAATTAAAAAAATGTTAATAGCGTAGATCTCTCTGTATGTGCACGTGTGTGTGTGTGTGCATGTGTGAATCTCTGCGTGAGTGTGTGTGTGCTCATGAGCGCATGGATAATTAACACACACACATTCAGAAAGACTACTAGAAGGCAGAAAACAGTACCCGTAGCATAAGGCTCTTACCTTTCCCTTGTATTTCTTTTCCACTGGGAGTTTCTGCTCGTTCCAAGTGGTGCTGGTTTTCTATTAATAGTAACAGTGAATTTTTCTCTTAAAAGGAGATTAGCTAAACATGAAAACTTCACTGACCAGAAGCATAATATAAAGTAGATAAAAGTAAAGGAAATATTGATGACAAAAATTAATGAATAGATGGCAATGACTAAAGCTAAAGGAAAATATCATAATCTTTTATTACCCACTTAATTCTATCATTATATAATTGGCTTTTCCCTGCAAGTCCCTACTGAGGCCAGAGCTCTGTGGATAGCTACTAAGGTCATGAAGTCACCCAGAACAATCTCCCTTTCTCGGCTGAGGCACGACAATAGATTTCAACGGAAATGTGACAGCACCACGGATCCTGCTTGTCTACCAGGGCCCTGCATACAGAAGACTGTCATTTGTTTCCCTTGTGCCTTTTGACCCTTTTCACAATTGCATCTCCCAAGTGAGAAAGTAAGTAAAGCTTCAAGACCAAAGCCTGAAATACCTCTGACTTATGACTTAGCGAACTGAATAATGGTTGTAAAGAGGGGTTGGAAAATAGACTCAGTTGCATATATTCGTTATCACGGGAAAGGTTATGTTAGTTAGCAGAAAGGAAAGTCGGGCTTTGTGATTTAGAATGTATATAAAGTGAATTTAAGTACTTTAATCTATGCCTCTCCATAATATCCATAGGAAAACCCTGTCAGATCAACTCAGAAAATTAAATTAATTTCTGATTATATTCTGGCCTTCTACCTAGCTGTTTCTTCAATTTAATTATGTGAACTATTCAATCTTTCACCTTTCTTTTTTCCCATAATATATTTAGGATCAGTATGTCCTGAGATGTTTCTCGTGGAGTGGTGATAAAATCCGTAGCGATCAAAGAAGACCCGAAATGCCTGTGGGACAAATGTCAATATTAGGTCTTTCAAAATGTTTGATTTTTCTCCATATACTTGGTAGCTTTCTATAGCATGGTTTAACTGTATAGTTGTATAGGTTTGGGATACGCAGGGCTCATTTCTGACAGAAATTGTCATGGAATGACATCATTAAGAAAAGATAGCAGCTTCTTGGAAATTTGGTTGCCAAAAAATCATGGACTCTTGATAGGACATTCTGTTACCAAATGAAGGGTACTCCTGGGCATCAAGGTTGGAAAACATGAGGTAAAAATAAGCCTTGATAAAAGGGTCCTCTCTTCTTGGGACTCAGCCCTTCACACATAAATACGACGGTACTCCTCCTTCATGGATATGGAGCGGATAGGCGAGTCTCATCTGAGGTAAACTAATCCAGCCGTGTTTGGTACATCCATAGCTCACCCAGGCCCCCCCTCTATCAAAGGCAAGAGATCAACCAAAAATGTGTTGCCATGTGCTACCAAGCTATGGCCATACTGCTATAGTAGATGTGTTGCACATCCCACTTGATACCCTTTGCTCCACACATTTTATGTTTTTCTTTGAAATCTCAAATCAATTTAACAATATTGTTTCTTTTATGAAGAAGACTAGATTTGCTGCCCAAACAGTAACCAGAAATCTCTACTAGACCACTGATTCTCAGTTCTAGTTTAGCAACTGGATCATTTGGATCTCTCAAAGAAAATCTTGCACAGTATGTCATTTTACCAAAAGTACGCTGGGATAATTACAGGATGACACAAACCTCATTCAATTCATCCCAACAGTGAGTTGTAAATCCGTTTCTCGGAAGAAGGCCCACTCATTTAAGTCATCCACTAAACACCAAGTAGTTACAATGTGAAATTAGGTTCTCTGGACAATAAAACAGCCTTAGTATTGCTATTAAACTAATTACAGGAGGAATAAAGTGAAAATCCAAGAAGTAATTCTGACTTCACATATGAAAGGGAAGGTGGAGCTACACACAGCTCCCTAGCTTCCACCTTCTAAATGTGCTTTTCCTGATTCTACATCGCATGCTTTCTTTAGAACAGCGGTTCTCAACCTGTGGGTCGTGACCCCAGCAGGGGTCGAATGAATACATAATGCATATCAGGTATTTACATTCTGAATCATAACTGTAGCAAAATTACAGTTTTGAAGTAGCCACCAAAATTATTTTTTGGTTTGGGGTCACTGCAACATGAGGAACTGTATTGCAGGGTCACGGCATTAGAAAGGTTGAGAACCACTGCTTTAGAAAACAAGTGATATAAGAAATAAATGGATAAATGACTAGCTAGGTAAGTGAACACAACGGAAGACGCACACCATTTTCAAGACACAGGCTAAAAGGTATTTCTGCAGATTAGAAGCTTTAAAACGCTTTAGGAATGTACTACTTGGGATAGACAAAATGCAGACTGGACTGCAGATCACTTTTTCCAAGTATGAATCATTTTTTTTTTCAATTCAGAAGAAGGTAGTCTGAACTAAGCTCATCTTTCATACTTGAACTTCAACTATTGAAGGAAGTTCAGTTCTTTGATACGTTTGCTTTGATGTGGGTACACATGGCACCCTGGAGCATCTTCTTCAGGCAAGAGAAATTCTACCGGACACACTGAGGGTAGAAATCTGCAAATAGGGATCCTACAGAGGCTACCAGGATGATTCACATCTGTGCTTTACAGGTTAAGTAAGAGTAAGAAAGATGTTTGTCAGCCTTAAAGTAGTGGGTTTTTTTGTTTTGTTTTGTTTTTTGTTTTTTGTTTTTGTTTTTGTTTTGGTCAACATGTAAAATGTGATAGCTAGATGACAAATGTTCTACCTGTGATCTCCAAAGATTTAGTATAGCCTAGTCCTTCTAGGAAAGGCTGCCGTGGTCCCTAGATGACAGAACACAAGCAACTTGGAGATTTGTTCGTCCTGGGGCTCAGGACCAAGCTCCTCCAGTCAACTGTCTCTTCTGTCCTCCTCCAAAGGGGACCTCTTTTGCACAACAGCAGAGGAAGCACTCTGCTTCCAGTGCACCTTTTTATACAATAGGGCTTGGATGTAGAGATTAGAAACTAGCATCTTAAAGACATGAAGAACAGTAAACAAAGTTTAGGGTGGGTTGTAATCTGTTATTTAGGAATCTTACAAGACTAGGATCTAAAAAAGGTGTAACAGCTTAATCCTGATTGATATCTCCACCCTTACTTGAGATAGCAAGTTGGTGATCCCCTCTCCTCCCTGTAAATCTTCTATTGTGTGACCTAAATGAAAAGGAGATGCTTCTATAGAGTTCTGGGCTCACTTCGGGAGAGGCAGATCTCAGTGAGTCCTCTGCGCTACCTTCACTGGGTCTTCTCGTCATTTCTTTCGGCACTGACACAGAACATTACAACACCTCGAGACGGAGCAGTCGCTGCAGGACCGGAAGGGACCTCACGGCAGCCGTCTGCTCAATGTTCACCCCTTAAAGCCTGTTTGCAGCCATCACCCGACAGACACACACGCACAATTTCAGTCTGTGCCACCACTTCCTGTTCAGTCCCCTGCTCTGCCCTTTGTCACCACTGATGTTTTCTGTCTTCTGCAGTCATTCATTCCACAGGATAAAAGGAAGAATCCTTCAAGAAACAAGAAGTTTTGGGTTCTGTTCAGCATTCAGTTGTGGGCATGAACGTTTTATTTTTAAAATTTTGTTTGTATCCTCTTCAGATAGATGTCTTATAAAAAAACATGTAACTATTAAGAAAATTATATCTGAATTATTATATTTATATGCAATTGAATATTTTATTTTGGGGTGTTCATATTAAATTTATTCCCCATTAATTATTATGAAGGAGATGTTAGGAATTAAGTCTTCTATTACTTAAATTTCTTTAATGTTTCATTTTAAAATAACAGTTTCTTTGTTTTCTATCATTTGAACCTTTACCTGGGAATAATTTTTTTTTTCCAAATTTCATTTTGAAGATTAATAAACATAGAAAAGCTGAAAGAATGCAATAAGGAGTGATGTTGTCTAAGTCAACATTATTGTGCTTTTTCTTCATTTTATTCACTTTAACTCTCATATAAATGTAATATAAAGCCGGGCGTGGTGGCTCACGCCTGTAATCCCAGCACTTGGGAGGCTGAGGCAGGAGGATCAGTGCGAGTTCAAGACCAGCCTGGGCTACAGAAGTGAGCTCAAGGCCAGCCTGAGCTGCATAGTGAGACCCTGTCTCAAAAAGGCAAAAAAATAAAAAATAAAAAAAATAAATGTAATATAAGCCGGGCATGGTGGCACATGCCTGCAATCCCAGCACTTGGGAGGCTGAGGCAGGAGGATCACTGTAAGTTTGAGACCTGCCTGGGCTGCAAAAGTGAGTTCAAGGCCAGCCTGAACTGCATAGCAAGACTCTGTCTCAAAAACACAAAAAAATTTAATATATACTACATACATAATATTAATATAATATATTTAATATTACAATATTATATATAATTATATATACACATGCAAACTTTTTGTTTAATTTTTGGGGGGAGGTGCCCGGGACTGAATGTTGGACCTTGCACTTGCCAGGAAGGCACTTCGTACCTCTGCTACCTCCACGGCCCTCACTGAAATGTTTGAAAGTGAACACACTCGTAAGTGAAGTAAATCAGCCACAGGTGTAAACATCATATTGTCTCTCTAGCATAAAGCATGAAAGAATAAATAAAATCTAAAAGGTATAATAGATACATTAAACCGGAAGGAAACTGAGTATAAGGAATAAACAGCGAAGATGAGGGAGAGGAGAGAAGACAGGAAAAAGGAGAGAAAACAGGAAGGAGGAAAATCAGACAAGGATATATATACAGGAGAGCTGGGTTGACTGCATTATTAATTTCCATCACATTTTTTTTAAAAAAGCAACAGTCGATGTTTAAATTTTTTCAGACTAACTTTATACGTTAATATCTGCAACCTGAGCAGCTATGTCAAAGACCGCAATGCGCAATACAAAACCCATGACTGAGTACCCCTCACCTTATTCTTCTAAATGTGCACTATTTCTAACGTCTTATCAACAATTATTATATTCTCCTTAAAATAAATTAAAAGGGCCCGGCAGGATGGCTCAGTGTTCTAAAGCACCTGCTTAGGAATGCTTAGGCGGCTGCAGGGACCGCGGTTCAATCCCGGCACCACATGCTGCGCCAGCCCTGCCCTCAGGTCAGGCTGAGCTGGCCATAAAAATAAATAAACAAAAGTTCTGAAACAAGAAAAAAAAAATAAATAAAATAAAACAGAGTACAGTAAAAAGATCAAGAAAACCATTATCAAGGCTTTTTTTGAAAGCAAGCATTAATGTTCAATTATTTTTTTTCCAGTCTGGCAAACCTATATCTATTAATCTGAGCTATAGAGTAGAGGATAAAAATACACAATATAAAAAAAGAAAATCTGTACTATGTATATTCTTGTATGTTATTCTTTTTGTCTTTGTTTCTTTTGTTTTTATTTTTAATTAATTTTAATTAATTATTTTTAATCTTTAAAATAAAATATAATAGGAACTTCTAGAAAGAAAAAATACATAAATAAATACATTTTTTTCTGATAAAAAGAAAGTCAACACAGGCATTGGGAGATATCGTCTCTATAACTTCAACAAATGTTTCCTAAACAACGGGACTCTCCCACATCTTTTCAGTGCTGTCTGCACAACTCACAAATCAGGTAAGAATTCTTTCCATCATTTCGTCTGATTCTCATAGACAAAGTTCCCTAAACGTTCCTCAAGTTGCATGTCCACACTGACCCACACCTCTCCATCCGGGGCAGGGCCTGGTGAAGCTTTCTATGTTGCCTTTCTTCCCCCATCTCTGAGTCCCTTTTAATTAGAAGACTTCCCCACATTTTGTAAATACATTCATATTTGTGTCTAGGAAAAATCACATCTGTTTTCTCCTACAATGCTCTCTGTTCCAGGTGTGTCTATTTTCCCACAATGCCCTCATATTTTCAAAGGGAAGATGTGTGTGACAGGTTAGGGGAAGGGACAAAGGTGTAGCTGATGTGGCCAAGGTCCTGGTTCTAATCCACAGTGCCTCAATAGTAATCAAACAAGCAAAACAAACCAATATATGTTCAGATGAGATTCAGATAAATGTTATTGTTAAGACTGTTTTATTGGCGAGGCATGGGCTTCTCACTGTGTCTGTGGAAGACAAATAGCATTATCCCTGCTCAGCGACTTTTCTCTCATTTCTGGGACAAAACACATTGCACCCAAAATTAAGGAAGGAGAGGTTTGTTGAGCTCACACTTGGTGTAGATTTCAGACCATAACCAGCTAGCTCCAAGGCAGAGAGGCACATGGCTGAGGGCAGCAGTTTCTCAACGTGGAAAACAGCAAAACACCAAGAATGAAAAGGAGGAGCCTCCTGCAGAGAGCAGGCCTCTCTGCTTAACATTTCATGCAGGTTTTCTGCCTCAGGGCAGTGTAGCACTCACACCTATAGTCGCAGCATTGGATCATGAATTAATCACAAACTGTAGAAGCCCACCCCATGACTGCATGAGGCGGTCTTTTCTTTTCTTTTTCTTTCTTTTAATTTTTTTTTTTTTTTTTTTTTTTTTTGCAGTACTGGGGGTAGAACTCTGAACCTTGCACTTTCCAGGCAGGCTCTCATGCTGCTGAGCTACATCCCTGGCCCAAAAGTTAAGAAGGCCTTTTTGTTGTTGTTTGTTGTCATTGTTCTGTCTGACAATGCTCTCAGGTCATGTTGGGTTTCAGTTGTAGAGCTGGGGATCGAACCCAGATCCCCTGAGCATGACTGCATTTACTGAGCAGACTCTTAAACAAATGTGCCAGTCCTCAAGGCCGCTGGGGGGGGGGGTAGCATTTCAACACAAGGCATATCTATTCCTTTATACACACAGGGAATTGGTGATTCAAGACTCTTATGTAAGATATCATTACAGGCATAAAACTCATACACATCCTTCCTTGTGTGTGCTTTGGATCATCTCCAGGATCCTTATAATTCCAAATATAATGGAAATATTTATGCAAAAGCAGTAAGTCTGTACACCTTCAGCACAGCCACAACCATCAGAGGCTTAGCTCTGCAGTGCTTGTGGGCTGCAATGTACCATCTTCTGTATTTTTCCATTCAAGGTTGGTTCAATCTCCGGATGTGGAAACCACCACCCAGGAGGGCTGATGGTGGCATCACAACGTCCCTGACTTATCGAGTCTGGGTTTGACCATGGCGAGGCAGCTGCTACTGCTCTGCATGGTGAAACAGAGATTTCCTATTTGTAACTGGAGCAGGGTGATGCTGTGCCACTATCTGAACATTCTATTCGGCAACCCTTACGCATCCACTGAAGGCCTTGCCTGCATCCAGTACTTCTTTCCTTAACCTCTGGTTTGTTCATCGAAGCCCTAGCACCCACAAGTATGCCTGTAGGATTTGAGATAAATATGGATGAATTTTTTTTGGCCTCCTCCATTGCTTTTTATTTAATCTAGAATCACAGATCACAATCATTGCTAGAATCACTGTTTATCATTCTATAACTATAGATTCCTTGAGGTGAGCAGGTTCAAGCCTCTGCACTGCATCCTGCATGTTTAGCTGACACAGATGCCCAGCACACAGTCCCTGGGCACTTGAACAACCTGAGCCTCAGGCTTCTACTTGGGCCTGTCTATAAGTGAGAGGTTGTTCTTAAAGGCAGCCTGCTTGGGCGGGAGTCCTGCCTGTAGGACTACCTGGGTTCCCAGTCTCTTCTGAGCACTTCAGCAGGCACAGGCATCTGGATGGCATCACAACCACAGGTCCAGCTGTGCCTATGTAGAATATGAAGGCAGCCAGGCCTAGGTAGACACTGGGCACAGCTATAGGACCTATTGCAATGGTTTAACCTTGGTTGGCTTATGAGAGGCTGAAGAGCTCAGTAAAATGCACTTCTCAGTGTGTCTGGGCAGGTGAGGTGACCTCATCTCAGAGATCACATCAGTTTCTCCATCTCTCCTTCTCTGGCTCATCTCCTCCCTGCTTTCTGTTTCTCAGATGCTGTGAGTTGACAGCCTTTTCCCTACCATGCTTTCCCACCATGATTTTTCTAGCTTGGACCCAGGTGATCACTAACTAAGACCTACAAAAGTGTGAGCCAAAATAAACCCTTTCTGCCTTAAGTTTCAGGTGTCAGGTATTTTGTCACAGCAGCAGAAAGCTGCCTAAGTCACCTGACCAGGAGGGGCACAGGAGCCGCTTTGCTTCTCAAGCCACTTGACAGCCCCTGCACTCCATCGGCAGCAGGGCTTCAAGGCCTCCCCCTCATCGCGGCACCTTCCCTTCAGCAGAGACTCTAGGCAGATGGCAAAGGCAGCCTGCCTTGCCTTTCCTGGAAGAATGCAGGAAGCGACAGAAGGCTACCTTGTTGGTGGTGTGCCTTTTGGCTCCAGCGTGTGATTTTGTTGCATGGCACTGCCTGAAAATCAGACTGAAAAACTTGGATTCACTCATCTCAAGATAGATTCCAACTCTGTGTGTGTGTGTGTGTGTGTGTGTGTGTGTGTGTGTGTGTGTGTGTTCCTCCTACACACTGAGTTCCTCTCAGAGAAATGGCTCGCTCTGTTTTCCCTAGCTGGAAGGAATAAAGCTGTCTGTGGAATCCTGCTCAGCTAGTGGACAGCTCCTTGAAGCTTCCAGAGTACTCCTACACAGCGCTCTGCAGACCCGGCTTTGTTGTTCCAATGACCTTGGTAGAGGTCATGACTCTGAGGCAACGCAACTGTCCTGGAAGGAAGCCGATGAAGAGCTGATCTTATCACCTTACGGACCCAACTTTAGCTTATCTTGAGAGCCTTGACATCTATCTCATTTATGGCCATTTCTGTTCCATGGAACAAGAACACTGCTGCTCAGAGACTGTGCTTGCTTGCTCTTCCTGGCCTGTGGACCCATCTGCCTTAGACAACAGGACTACCTTTCCCATGAGGCTCCCCAGAATACTCTGCTGAAAGCCACGCCCTCTTCCTCTAGCCATCCATCCCATGCCATAGTTTATTTCTCTCCCGGGAGTTTAGCAATTTACTATGCATCTTAACTTGATTTACCACTGATGTCCAGTGCTTAGCACCGTGCCCTGCACGAGCTGCGCCCTGAGTAAGTGCTTGTTGAATAAAAGCTATTTCTCTTGGTGTGAATGTCGTCATCCTGCCATATAAAAGAAGGAGACACAAGGCATGGTGATGTCATTATCATGCTCAGGGCTGGTCTATTCCTAACCAGGGTTTGACTGTGGGCAGGTGGACTCCAGAGAATGATTACTCAGACAAAGTCTATACAAACACAAAAAGAGAAGGCTTCACTCACCTTAGCTGCAAGGTTCTAAAGGATCCCAGATCTATAGCAGGAGCTCTCTGTCCTGCCCAGGTGCCAAGATAGAAGATAGCACAGCAGACACCATCATACATTGCTACCGCCCCAACGATGGCGCTTATGTAGCCCTCAATGCTTGCAAATCTTGGGGTTTATCAACTGCACATCGGTGTGTTACTTCATTATTTCACAGCTTTCCAACCAGCTGCCACCTTTTCCCCATCGTACGTATGAGAGTGTTAAGGCCTGAAGAGCCCAACATGTTCCCCCAGCTCTCAAATAGCAGAGATAGTAATAGAAGTACAGATAAGTAGAGTCCTAAACTGGCAAACAAATACAGACTCCAGATCACAGAAGCCGTCCGCCCTTGAATTAGAGCTCCTGGTTCCTAAGGGGGTCTTGGTCTTGAAGGATGAGGGGAAGAACAGTTTCCAGCTAAAATAAGCTTGTGTGCTCAGCCAGGCAGCTGTCAAGGCTGCTATGATAAAAATCTGAAGAAGAATCATCTGGCCCCTTACTTACTACTAGGGTTCTGTGTTCTTTTTGTTTGTTTGTTTGTTTGTTTGTTTGTTTTTTGTATTTTGTGTTTGTTATATAAGAGAAACTGTAATACTTGAGGCCATGTGTTGGGTTTATTTCATTTAACATTATGGTCTCGAGGTGCATTCCCTTTCCGCTACACATAACTCAAGCTTATCTTTCTTTAAGGAAGTGTAGTGCTCCACTGGGTATAAATTCTGCATTTTCTTGATGCATTCGTCTATTGATGGACATACAGATTAACAGCACATTGTGGCTCGCTTGGTGACAAGCATGCATCACTGTAATATGATGTCTTAACTCCTGTGGGAAGACACCTAGAAAGGGAATAGCTGGGTTGAATAGAATTTCCCGTTTTAGTTTTCTGAGGAACCGCCATACTGATTTCCATAGAGGATCAAAAGACAGAGGTGGGGAGAGGGGACGGAAGAGAAAGGAAAGAAAAAACTCATTCAGATGTGTCAGGTGCAGGCACCAGCTCCTCTCAGTACACATGATGACCTGGACACAGGTGCAAATAAAACTAACAATAAAAGAATAAAAACACCACTCATGGCTGGAAGAACAAAAACTATGAAGACGAGGATAGTGAGAAAGGGAGCAAATTAGGCTTGATGAAAGAGCTGGCCAGTGCCGGCTGCCTCAAGGGTGGGACACGCGTGGGTCACAACATCTGAAACACATAAAGCAATTGCCTGAAGCAGGCGAATGGAATGATATTTATGCATTAGAAAGCTGACTCTGTGGGCCAGGGGCTCTCAATTTGGGAAACTTTTTGCACCCCTCAGTGGCATCTGGCAATGTCTGCCAAAGGTCTTGGTTGTCAGATAGGAGAGGAAGGTGGGCCATCAGAGGACAAGAGGCTGAGTCCCAGGATTCACAGGAGTGCCCTTCACATGGACTCGCAGAACAGCACCTCCAGGAGGCCAGTCATGCAGTGACCTTAACCTCAAGGACCAAGGAATAGGGCCAGCAGAGCATACAGCTGAAAAATAGGCAAAGAGTGGACCAAGACGCGCTTAGGGTGGGGTGCGGAGGAAAGAAAAGACCGATCGCTGTGCTACTCCTGGCCTCTAGTATTCAATGCGTCACACAGGCAAAGGGCCAATAAATAGTCCATCAAAGGAAAAAGAATTGCCCACACTTTCTGAACCACCTCAAGATTTTTGATACATCTTTTAAGTACGGCACCCAATTAGCGATTCCTAAAATTAGACTGCGAATTAATTTGTCTGTTTAAAGCCATACTCCAGATGTCGTATTCATCATAAATGATAGTATTCAGTGAAATAAATATTTAACAGCCAGCAATTAACCAAGTTGTCATACTTTTAAAAGTTTAATTTGCTGCTGATACAACCTGCATTAACAACTTGGAAAACAACTGCAAATTACACAATTCAATTTTCCAAATGGATTATTTTGTTAACTAGGCAGAGAAATTGAAATTTGAAGTTTCTTCTAATGTTTCAAGGGAAGATTAATACAATAGTATTTTTACAAGCATATTCTCTTGAGGAACCCGGATGTTCCTGTCAGAATTAGGCAGCAGGTTGGCGTTATGTAGATATGTTAAGAACATCTCTGGTGTGCTGCAGAGTCCAAGGCATTTAGGAGAACAGGGATTTGACTTTCAGTTTTTCCTCTTCTTTTGTAGATATTAATTTATAGATGATGATTTATTTATGTTTACCAAGCAAAAACGAGGCTCCTCCCTCAAAGGCAATTTTCTACCCTGCCTTGGTAGGCTCTATCCTAATCATTTTTTCCCTTGTGGGACCGAATGAATTAAGTGAGCAATCCACTTTGTATATGCAAATTGCAAAGCACAGCAGAAGCTTCAAATTACCTCATTCTTTAAAAAAAAAAAAAGAAGAAGAAGAAGAAGAAGAAGAAGAAGAAGAAGAAGAAGAAGAAGAAGAAGAAGAAGAAGAAGAAGAAGAAGAAGAAGAAGAAATTAAAGCCATTATCCTATGGAAAATGAGGCGCAAGCCCCTTCAGCTTTTGTGAATAATTTCGAAAGTAAAAATAGTGGAAAAGGGATTCATTGCTGGGGGTCTCTAGTGTTTTCTGAAGTATTAAAAACTAGCCAAATAAAATGGTCATTATCATTACATAATTAGTGTTTAAAATTTCAGAGGACTCCATTAAACATTGCTCTTA
The DNA here is from genome assembly GCA_004027025.1 of Myocastor coypus. NCBI lineage: Eukaryota > Metazoa > Chordata > Mammalia > Rodentia > Myocastoridae > Myocastor > Myocastor coypus. The sequence goes on from PVJA010009018.1 coordinate 52,759, forward strand.
AATTCCAAAAGACTTGATATAATATGTCTCAAAATTTTTAGTTTTTTCATATTGTCTTCTTGGTAAAAACAAGAATGGTTGAAATCTCCAGTCAACAGTTAGCCAAGGGAGGAGACCCAGTTCATGCCAGTCCCATGTTGTCAGTGCCTTGACACACCTCCCCTCTGGACCCTGGAACACAGCCGTCTAAATAAACATTCTTTAAAATATTTTTTAAGAAAGACCCAGTCTAGACAATCATATCCCAACCCCTCTATTACATGGTTCCATTCTTTCCTAAAATAACTAAGTGCCCTTGGTCACCCAAAATAAATTGGACGGGTGCCTGTCTGGATTCTAAATTTGGACTGGCTCCCTGATGAACGGGTCTTTATTTGTACCTGTGAAATAATTGAAATAGTCCATTTGTTCTTTGTGTCTTTCTTTGGGAAAAAAAAAGTGCAGATAAACTGAAAATTTTCTATGTGAACCTTGCAGAAGGGGATCTGGAGGGAGAGCATTTTATAAATGGCGTGTGGCTAAGAATAAGCTCTTCAGAGTCCAACTGGCAATAGCTATGCCAACGTTAAAGGTGCAGGATACTACCTCATAATCTCATGTTTAAGCCTTTAATCCAAATCAGGGGCATGCTTTTAGCATAAAGGCAGACGCATGACTTTCCCTTATACTAGAATTTGCATAAGGAAAACACTGAAAGCCCCTTTTGTGCATCAACTTGGTGACATTTAAACGGACTGCAGGGAAAACAGGAAACAGTGTCCTAGAGTCACTAAATCAAAGAAGGGCAGCCATTAATTACAGACTTAGAATTATAGTTAAGCAAAGGAGGCTAGTAGAATTTCTGTGACCATGTAATTCATCTCAGGAACTAGGATATTTTGAATGCTGAAAGATTTGCCACTAAAATTTATGCACAAACTTCAGGTCAAAAAAGCATCTTGAGGAAAACAAACTTACACTCTCTTCAAATATAATATGTAATTGCTTACTCCACTTTTTAAGTATAATCTACATATGTACAAAAATATTTCTCTTCATTGAGACAGAAGAGAGAGTACAAAAATTATATATATATGTATATATGTATATATATACATATATATATATGTATATATATACATATATACATATATATATACATATATATATGTATATATATGTATATATGTATATATATATGTATATACGTATATATATGTATATATACATATATACATATATATATATATATATGATTTTATTAGGTTTTTTTCTGACACAGGCAAGGGTCTGACATCAGACTTTTTCATTTTACACACACTTAAAAGTTCATTAAGTGCTTAAAGAATATTATGACTTTTTTAATTTATGAAGAACTTTGGACAGTAAAAAAGAAGAAGAAACGTTTAAAACATAGAAAAGACCTCAGTGAGATTGCATCCTGTGTCAACACAGCTATGGGAGCAGGGACTCTCCTGGCTGACAACAGTCTGTGATTACTCCCTATGCCAAAAACACTTGATAATTTTTTTTACCAACTGGGAAAATAGTCACCCTGTTTCTTTTGGCATCATTTGCAGACAGCTTCTTTGTGGACTAGAACTGCACTGAAATGTTTACACACACACACACACACACACACACACACACACACTAACCTGAATCCAAGAAATATACACCACTAATCAATTCCTGTAATGAAAAAGAAATTCTTGTAAAACTACACGTAAAGAGAGAGAAAACCATTTAGTCGATGAACTTCATAGGTAAATCTTATTTTGGTCTTGTTTTTCTAATTAGGTTACTGTAGTGTGTGCTTCTAAACAATATAATAAAGTCAAGCACACTCATAGACTAGGGCCGGACTAAACAGATTAAATTGCCATTAATACTCAAAAATCTGGATCTTTTTCTAAAATGCAAGGATGACTAATCATTTATAATGATTAGCCAAGTAATTTGATAAAAAAATTATTTAGATATTTTCTATATCAAAAATGGGTCAAAAGTAACTATTTTATGCACATTAAATACTTCATTCAAAAGGACTTTAAACTTAATACAAATTAAATGATATAATGATAAGTAAGTATCTTGGGGGGGCAAACACTATAAGATGTGGGTGAAATAATTCTCAAATAAGTGCAGAGTCATGTCTTGTTCACGAATACAAAGGACATTAGTCCTCCCATAATTTGAACCATATACTTAATGCAATTCCTTCCAAAATAACAGCAAATTCTTATTTTTAGATAAGACTATTTAAAATTTTTAATTTTAAAATAGAGCAAAGTAGCATGAATTATTCTACTTGATATCAAGAATTACTACATACATATAGTAATAAAGAGCATAAAAGTATATGATACTGGCAGTGAGAGAGAGAGAGAGAGAGAGAGAGAGAGAGAGAGAGGCAGACACAGACACTGAGAGAAAAAAAATAGGTAAGGACAAATGTGTTTTGACAAAGATAAAAAGGCAGTTCCACAGAGAAAGCATAACTTGTCCATCAAATGTTACTAAAGTAAGTGGACCATGTCAGGTAACTAAGTATGAAGCTCAACCTATATCTCATATTTTACACAAAGTATAAACTCAATATGCACTTAAATGTAAAAAGCAAAATTAGGCTTTTTTTTTTTTTTTTTTTGCCTTTTTGAGACAGGGTCTGACTATGCAGTTCAGGCTGGCCTTGAGCTGAATTTGTAGCCCAGGCTGGTTTCGAATTCACACTGATCCTCCTGCCTCAGCCTCCCAAGTGCTGAGATTACAGGCGTGAGCCACCACGCCCAGCTAAAATTAGACTTTTTTAAAAGTAAAGAACTTAGAACAAATCTTCAGGATATATGGTTAAGAATTATTTGTCTGGAAACCCAAAACAGGATCCTTCAAGGTAAAAATTCATTTACAGGTCACCACCAAAATTCAAAGTTTCATTCTAAAAAAGATCAGGATAAAGAGATTAAAGTTATGCACTGGGAAAAAATAATCACGAACACTGATCTGAAAAGTAGCTATTATTGGGTTTTACAAGACCAGAACAAAAATAATACAATCAAGACTAAGAAAAAAAAACCACAAAGAATTAATAAATCAAACAATAGGTCCTTTGAAATGATAAATAAAACTGATAAACCCTTAGCCAATCCTGTCAAAAAGAAAAGCAAAAACTCAAATTCATGCACTGAGGAATTAGAAAAGTAAAATCACCATAGATCCTATGGAACGTCAGATGATTACCAACATCATATATATATATATATATATATATATATATATATATATATATATATATGAATTATCAAAACTGAATCAAGAAGATATCAAAATTCTGAATAATCCAGTCAGTCATTCAAATTGAAAATGTAACTAACTGCTGATTTTTACAAGAAATTCAAGGGTTGGCCAAAGAGTTCAGTGGACTGAAGCACCTGCAAACATGCGCAGGGGCCAGGGGTTCAGTTCCCAGGCCTGCCATGCTGACTCTGCCCTCTGCTTTAGTGGAGTAAAGCACCTGCTTAGGCAGGACCCAGAAGTTGGGGTGCTCTGAGTTGGCAATTGAGACTGGGTGTGGTGGCTCATGCTGGTAATCCCAGCTCTTGGGAGGCTGTAAACAGTTGGATCACTATGAGTTTGATTCAGTAGTGAGACCCTGAACATGCTATAGTTCCTTCCCTTAAAAAAAAAAAAAAAAGTTCCTGATTAAAAAATGTAAAATGATGTGACAAATACAATACTTTAAAAAAGAAAACAAAAAAATTTAAAAAAGAAAAAAGAAATTTAGTTAAGAACTAATGTCACTAATCTTCAAGCACTTAAATGAAATGGACTTTTTTCTCTCTCTCTCTCTTTTTGAGACAGGCTCTCGCTGTGTAGTTCAGACCGGCCTTGAGCTCACTTTCATAGTCCAGGCTGGTCTCGAATTCATATTGATCCTCCTGCCTAAGTCTCCCAGGTTCTGGGATTACACGCATGTGTCACCACCCACAGTCTACTTCAATGAAATTAAAATGTAAGCAATACTTGCTAACCCTTTCATGGAGGCAGGTATTACGCTGACACCAAAACTAGAGAATGACCCAACTAAAACAGAGAACTACAGATCAGTCTCCCTAATGAACATAGATGCAAAAATCCTTAATAAGATACTAGCAAGCAGAATGCATCAAATCACCAAGAAGATTTTACACCATGACCAAATAAGATTCATTCCAGGAATGCAAGGGTGGTTCAACATATGCAAATCAATAAATGTACACCATATCAACAAAACCAAAGACAAAAATCACATAGTCATCTCAATAGATGCAGAAAAAGCTTTGACAAAGTGAAACACTCATCCATGATAAAAATAGTACAGAAAATCAGAATAGATGGCCTATACCTCAATCTGATAAAAGCAGTCTATGAAAAATCAACAGCCAACATCATACAAAATGGATAAAAACTGAAAGCTTTCACTCCAAAATCAGAAATAAACAAGGATGTCTACTATTAGCCCTCCTATTCAAGCAAGTTCTAGAAACATTAAGCAGAGCAATTAGAAAAAGGAGAGAAATAAAAGAATAAGAATAGGAAAAGAAGAAGCTAAATTACCATTAGTTGCAAAGGACATGATATTCTACACAGAAAACTCCAAAAACTCTACCAAAAGACTCCTAGGATCAATAAGCAAATTAAGGAACAGAGGGAGATACAAAATCAACACACAAAAATCAATGAAATTCCTGTATACACACAGAAAACTCACTAAGAAAGAAATTAGGGAAAACACACATTTCACAATAACAGCAAGAAAGAAAAAGGAAAGGAAAGGAAAGGAAAGGAAAGGAAAGGAAAGGAAAGGAAAGGAAAGGAAAGGAAAGGTACACTTAGGAATCAGTCTAAAAAAAGAAAGAAAAGGAACTACATATTGAAAATTACAGTACTCTGAAAAAGGAGATAAAAGAGGATGTCAGAAAATGGAGGACGGGGTCTAGTGGTTCGAATGAGATGAAGACAGAACCGGAGCAAGGTGCAGGCAGTAGACACTTTACCCCTAAACGCCGAGGATGGCAGTGAATGTATACTCAACGTCAGTCACCAGTCATAACCTGAGTCTACATGACACACTGGCCTGGATCAATGAGTCTCTGCAGTTGAGTCTGACAAAATAGAACAGCTGTGCTCAGGGGCTTCCCAGGGTGAGTTTATGGGCATGTTCTTCCCCGGCTTCGCTGCCCTAAAGAAAGTGAAATTCCAGGCTAAACAAATATAAATGAATGAATGAATGAATGAATGAATGAATGAATGAACGAATGAACAAATGAATGAATGAATGAATGAATAAATACATACATAAATAAATAAATAAATAAATAAATAAATAAATAAATAAATAAATGGTGCGGGGAAATCTGGCTCTTCACATGCTAAGGACTAAACCCAGACCCATGTCTATCACCATGCACTAAAGTGAAAATGGATCAGGATGTAAATACTAAAGCAGAAACAACGAATCTTCTAGAAGAGAAAGTAGGTAGAAAATTTGAAGACGCAGGTCTAGGTAGGGAGTTCATTAAGAAAAGCAGGCTGCATGGAAAGTATTTCAAAGAATAAACAATTTGTCTTATTAAAAGACATTTGCACAGTGGAGGAGATCAAAGTGAAAAGTTGATACACAGAATGGGAAAAACATTGAGCCCTCAAAAGACTTGAGGGACATACAAAGAACATACCTAGAACATACAAAGAATTGAAAACAATCAGACCCCCAACTCAAAGACCTAATCCCAAAAAGGGCTTTTGCAATACATTTACACTTCTAAGGTGAAGAAATACAAATGCCAAATAAATACAGGGAAAAAAATATCAACATCACTGGTCACTTGAGACACATAAGTTAAAACTATACTGAGATTCCATCTCAATTAGAAGGAATGGTTTTTATCAAGGAGTCAACCAATAACAAATGCTTCAGGGGCTCTTGGAAAAAGGAAACCTTTCTCCAGTGTTGGTGGGAGTGTAGACTGGTACAGCACTGTGGAAACCATGTGAAGATTCTTCAAAAAAGTAGGGCTAGAGTTCCCATTCCACCCAGCTCTTACCCTTCTGGGTATCATCCTGGAAGAGTTAAAAGCATTGTACCATGACAATATAGGTCCATCCAAGCTAATTTGCCATAGCTGAATCTTAGAAACGACCCATATGTCTGTCAACCAAGAATAGATCAAAAAGATGTAATTTTTTTATATAATGGAGCACTGCTCACACATAAAGAAGGATAACCTTGAGATTTTTATAGACAAATGGTTGCAACCTGAGACCATACTCAAAATTGCGATCAATCAGACTCACATATGTGGATGCTGGATTATCTCTTGTGTGAGGATTTGAATGAGTAAACAAGGTCAAAAATGTATAACAGATTGTTTTTTCTTTTCTTTTCTTTTTTGTATTTTAGGGAAGGGTCTACAGGGATTCAGTCTCACTACTAGATTGGACTCATAGTGATCCAACTGTTTACAGCCTCCCAAGAGGTGCAATGATAGGCTTATACCACCATACCCAGTCTCAACTGCTGTCTCAGCGCACCCTGGGGGTGGGTCCAGTAAGGCAGGTAGAGAGATCGAACCCCTGGCTCCTGCACCTGCTTGCAGGCACTTTAATCTACTGAGCCATTTGGCCGACCCTAATTTTGAAATAGGAAGAAATTATTTAAAGGAAAAAGAGGAGTGCCGTGCACTCGAGATCCTCCTTCTGTCTCTCTCCTGGACAGGAGCTTTCTTTCCTCCAATAAATCTATTCTGCTAAAAGAATAAAAAGTCAAAGGGAAAAGAAAGTAGGGTGAGTGAAAGGGGAAGGGACAAGAGTGGAGAAGTAAAACCTGAAAGGCAGTTGTACTCTTCGTGTCTCTTAGATCATTAAACACAAAGATTTGTGCTAACATTCACTGGAGACATCTTTATGACCATATCTTGTTCCCTGAGCAACTACTTTAAAGATAACAGCAGGCAATATATTTATTATTGCTCTTCTCCTATTACTTTGTTAGGAAATTTTTTCTCCTCCCATAAAATTAAAAGCTAGGAAAAACACCTATTACCTACAAAATATATGCACAAATATTTATACACACACACACATACACGCACACAATGCACACGCATGCATGTGCACGTGCGTGTGCTCACACACACACACACACACACACACACGCACATATCCCCAAACCTTACATTTTAAAATGCAGTTAAAACTTGGTAACATACCTGAAAAAGCACCTTATTACAGAGGATATTCAGAAAAAAACTGTCACATCATTAATTATTAACATATGTAAATTAAGAGCCTAGTAAGATCTTACTAATAGAATGAGTAAAAAGAAACGACATTAAATGCCACTAAGATCCACAGAAATTGGATCACCCATGCACTGTTCATGAGAACACAAAAGGGTACAGCCATCCTCAGCCCGAGTTAGGAAGTTTACCTGAAAACTCCACGCACAGCGAGTAAGTGACCCAACAGTTGCACTCTTCGGAAGTTCACAGTGGGAAGCAATTTATGCTCAGAGAAAAACGTGTACGTGAGCGTCCACAGCAGTGATTTATACTAGAAACAGCAGATGCTTGCAGCAGGTGAGTATTATGCAAACTAGACATCGGACTGTGGGGTGCTGCTTAGAAATTAAAAGGAGCTGTGTCTGTACATAATGAAGCTCAAGAGAGTCATGCTGCATGAAGAAAGCCAACCCCAAGAGGGCATGCCGTATGACTCCACTTGTATTCTGTTTTTGGAAATCCTAGCAGAGACCACAGTAACACCTGCTGGCCAGGAGAGCAGAGGAAGGCAGTTATAAAAGAGTTACACAAAGAGACTCTTCAGACGGGGCTGCTGTGTCTTACCCCTGCTCATGGACGCAGGCATGTAGGGGCAATAAGCAGGAGGACAAATTAAAGCAAGTGAGGGAAATCCGAGTAATGGCAGTGAACGGCACCAACGTCAGGGGCCTCCTATCTGGGACCCTGTACCGGAAATAGGCAAGAGGTTACCTCAGGGGAGAAGGATGCTTCTTACTTCCTACAGTCGCACAGCAACCTGTTGTAGCCAGGTGCCCTGGTGATTCTGGGAAGGTAAGAAGGCAGAGTCTCTGTAATATTCTATCTCACTCTCATCTACTTTTCCTTGTAGCTGTCTGAATACCAAGGGTCACCTGCTGTTATGGTTTGTGTATAGGAGTCCTCCCAAAGCCTCATGCAGTCATGGGGCAGCTTCTGCAATTTGTGATGCACTATTGCGGAGGTCCCCTGGGGCAGGAAATTTGTATTTCGTTGTAAGGAAGGAAGAGAAGTTAGCTGCTTGAGCTGCTGCTACTCCTCCCTTCCTGCTTGCTCTCTGCCGCTGCCATGAAAGGTTGCTCTCTGCCCTGTGCCACGCAGCCTTACAGCCAGCTGAGTATGGACTGAAACCTCCAATATCTGTGAGCTATAAACCCCTCCTTTCTTCATTTTGGGTTTCAAGTGTTGGTCCCCATGAGGCAAAAATGAGAAAAGTAACTGAGACACCTGTATGAGATAGAAAGTAGGTTCTATCCTGGCCATTGCAAGCTGGGAGCACGTATAGTGGACCTGGAAGCTGTGGGTGTAACCTCAGTTCTACCACCTCACAGCTGACACCCTGAGGTGAGACACAGCCTCATCCGTGTGAGCTTCCTTGCCTGATCTGGGGTTCACAGCCCTCGCCAAGAGGTCTAGTCTAGGCCTATGACGACCAAAGGAGTGCTAGGAGCTCAATGGCATTGTGTCCAGAAGTGAATTTTTAAAGCTGTTCTATTCATTCATACATTCATCCATTTGAAGCAGCTCAGATTCATAGCGATCCTCCTCTCGGAGTTTCCCCAGCACTGGGACTTATGGGAGTATGCCATCATCACTTGTTTTGGGTTCAACATGGCCTACGGTACTAGGGATCACACTCAAGCCTTTGCACTCACCAGGCAGTGCTTAGGCCCCTGACATATCTCCCCAGCCCACAGAAGTATATTTTTAAAGAAGCATTATTAACAATGTATTTCTGAGGGCTATCGAACACAGGATAAAGCACTCATACTTTAAGAAAAAAAATCTTTTTTAATTTTAATTTTTATTACTTTTAATAAGAGATAACAATATGAGAGTTTCAAAACATGTTAGCACATTCACAGTACTTGAGACACTGCATATTGTTGTCCTCACAAATGTCATAAGAGTATAGGGTGCAGATGTGACAAATTTTCTAATCAATGTTGGTTCCAAAGGAAAAAAAAAAAAAAAAGAAAAAATTCTATTAGCCTTATAAAATCAATCCTATTTATCATTGTCCCCAATTTAAAAATGGGAAACTAAGACATAAAGAAAATGTAAATATTCAACCCTAAATTCCTTGTGTAATGAGTATTTTTCTTATTTGCATCACAAACTTAAACAATAGTTAACGAATGCTTATTATATTGTATGCACCAAGAAAGATACGGAAGTCACAGGGCTCCATGCAGGTTACCTTTAAACACAAATAAGCA
>PVJA010009019.1:0-62215 GCA_004027025.1 Myocastor coypus
GTGAGTACTTCCATCACCTGGTGGTTCTGTGTGTCTTATGCAGAATGCGCAGAATCGTTCATCTGTCAAATCATTAGCCCCTTCATTTCTTCCTAAAATAGCAGTGGCGTAATGTTCTTCATGCATGCAAGCTGGCCCCGTAACACTTATGATAGGTCAGGTGGGCTTGGGCTGCACAAGTCGGCAACTGGAACTTAAGAATTCTTTTCCTGGACTGGACTGCATGGCGGGCACTCCTGGCCTCGACTCCTTGCTGTCCTGTAAATGAACAGGTGCTGACCTCTCCATCTTAGGAGAAAGCCTGAAGGGGCTACTGGTTCTGGGGAACTCCCGAGCATGCTCATAAAACCTGCTTGTTTCTTGTTTTTACAGTGTAGGGCCCCAACAGAGGATGCACAGGGGAATTTTTCATTTATTAAAAGATTTTTAAAGCAACCTCTCCTCTCTGCCTCCTGATCCCATTATTTGCCATAAAAAAATGGAGGTGCTCTTCTCCTTGTTTACCAAAATCTGCTGGGGGTTCTGTACTAGGAGAATGGAGGGTGGGATTGCCAGGGCCGGTCAGCCTCTGAAAAACAATCTGCGTGATCTACCTGGATCTGCAGTGAGCCTCTTCAGGTTTCTTTGTTGTGTCCTGAAAAGGAAGCCAGGCTGGAGTTGCCACTCTTAGTTAGACCACACTTATTTCTTGTATCATGCCTTCAGCAAAATGCGCATTTAGTTTTCCTCGGTTGGCTTTGAAAAGGTGGGGAAGGATGAAGATGGTAGCCTTAGGTACCATAGCAACACCTAGGAAGCGCCACTTGCTGGCTTCCAAAGTTGCAGACTAGAAGCTCGTTCTTACAAAAACTGCTTAGATGTGTATTCTGACCTGAGAAGCCCTAGGTATCACTAGACTATTCCTAAGTCATTTATAGAGTAATTCACGCAACAAGTTTCAACAGGTAAACACTTGAATTAGATGATTTCAGCAAACCTTCCCAAGTTTATGCTTAAGTCTACAAAAGATCTGCTGTTAATCTCCTAATTATGTAGTACCTGTGCTCTTGTTCTGATGATTGGCTTACCATTTGGGAAATTTTAAAAACCCATTTCCAGTTCTGTTGAGGAACACTGGTTAATTGCAGATCAGAGGCAGTGTTTAGGCTGTTTCATAGAAAATAGATGGCTATCTTAGTAGAGTTCATAAATAAAGAAGCCTTTTAGATGCTGTGATGTAGTCGGTGGCCTGGAACTTCATGGACTGTCACCTGACCTAATATGTCCACGCAGCACTCCATAGGCTAGCTATGTGGAGCACACATTTTTTGTGTGAATTCTATACCAATATCGTGAAGTGAGCTGTATTCCAAATATGTTGATTATTTAGAGACACATGTCAGATCAACAGAGAGCACTGCTGGCTGATCAAAAGCATAGCCTTGTGTTACTTTGAAATGTGGAATTGTGTTTATACATGGGCCTTACGGACAGCTCCATCTGGTGTAACCGGTTCTATGTCTTATGCTCTTCTATAGTGTGTAGATAAATATTAATGCTCCATACATTTTTGCAGCTTTCTAAAGTGTTTCCTTTCCTCTTTAGATTTAATGTTCCACATGATGATAGTTTTAAGTGTAAAGAGCTGGGAAACAAACATCAACATCATGTAATGGCCCCAACTTTAAATTATGATTCGAATCCTTGGACCTGGTCAAAGTGCAGTCAAAAGTACATTACTGAATTCCTAGAGTAAGTCTGAATCTATGTTGCTTACCCTGAATGATTGAACATTTGACTCTGAATTTATATTTTGTATATTCTTTTCTAACATGGCCCTTTATTGATTTTTAATTGTTCAGATGTAAGCCTATGTTTGCTGTACAAATGGCCATTTAAAAGCAATAAAAGTGATACATGTGCATATTATCTCTTTACTAAAAGAAGTGTTGCTGTTGCAGTTAGACTTATATATGTTTAAAAAAAGAACTTTGGAGCCTTTCGTGGAATGAGAGTTTTGTTTGGAAGAGACTTAATGGCAGTCGTGCCTTCGTAACATGGTTTTGACTCTCAGAGTTTACTAGGGAACATTCTGAGATGTGACTGAGGCCTCAAGCTTGCGTTACTCTTGAAGCCAAACAAAGGGCTCTCAAAACCACAGCGAGGTGGTGTCTCCTGCTTCCTGTGGTTCTTATCTCTGAGTAGAGGAGGCAGATCAGCTTGTCCCTGCCTCTCCTTTCCTGATCTGTTTTCTTTTTCTTTGCTTCTTTTTCTTGTATTTCGGGAAGGGTCTGCAGGGTGTTCAGGGTCTCACTACTTGTTTCAACCTCCCAAGAGCTGGGCACACCACCACGCCCAGTCTTCAGTTGCGGTCTCAGAGCGCCCCAGGGGCGGGTTGGCACAGCGGGCCCAGGGATTGGACTCCTGGCCCCTGAGCCTGCTGCTCACAGGCTCTTCAATCCTCTGAGCTATTTGGCAGGCCCAATGTGTCAGATTGCTGATCCCGTTTCTCTTCCCAAATGCTGCCTTTACTATAGTTACTGAAGTATCCACAGAGGCCAGCCTAACAGCTTTTTGCCTACGTACAGTACTATTTCATGTGTGCTGCTGTACAGTTTGATCACCAATTTAATAACATTGGTATTTTACTTCTGTCTTGATACTTAGAAGTAGCTACTTCTGTCTCGATGAAAGGTATGGGAACAAGTAAAACTGCCTTGGAAATGTGTTGATAATTATGCCCTATAACTGTCACCATTGGTAAAAATTGATCCTTCCAAGGAAATTTCATTTAAGAGCATAACATACAGTTGCTGATTAGCACATAATCGCACATGACTGTGATCAGTGATTAACATGTGTTAATGAAAACTATCACATAATGAGCTTATCCAGGAAAGGGGGAAATATTTTGACTCTCTTTAACAGAGATTTTAAAAGTTACCTATTCATCTTGTTGAGAAAATTTGTATGTTCTTTTAGCCAGTTGAAGTTTCCAAGATAATTTGTTTGATTGTTATAGTGGAACAAATCATTGGTTTTAGCTCATTAAGAATAGCTCAGGTGCCTGTGGCTTGGCTCAGTTGTTTAAGCTTCTGCTCAGGCAAGCGCAAGCACTCGCACGGGATGGGGGTTCAGTCCCCAGCACCACAAGCCTTACCTGGCCTACCATTGAGCCAGCCCGAGCCAGCCAAAAAAAAAAAAAAAAAAAAAAGATCCTTCTCATGAATAGCTAAACATTTTCATAGTTTTCTGTAGATTGGACATTGTGTGAAATGTCCAATCTACAGTACTAGGATGGTACTGTGTGTCTATCCCGTGCTATTTAACACTTTCCTGTTGTTTTAATGTATTATGTACAGCAACGTATCACTTAATGTCCTGGCCAGAGAAGTGTGTACTAGGGCTCATCTGCTGTGTCCTAGGGCTCATCTGCTGTGTCCTAGGGTGTGTCTACTGTGTGCTGGGGCTCACCTACTGTGTCCTAGGGCTCACCTGCTGTGTCCCAGGGCTCATCTGCTGTGTCCTAGGGCTCATCTGCTGTGTCTTAGAGGTCATCTGCTATGTCTTAGGGCTCATCTGCTGTGTCCTAGAGCTCATCTGCTATGTCTTAGGGCTCATCTGCTGTGTCCTAGGGCTCATCTGCTGTGTCTTAGAGCTCATCTGCTATGTCTTAGGGCTCATCTGCTGTGTCCTAGGGCGTGTCTGCTGTGTCCTAGAGCTCATCTGCTATGTCTTAGGGCGTGTCTGCTGTGTCCTAGAGTGTGTCTGCTGTGTCCTCAGGCACATCTAGTGTGAGCTAGGGCATACCTGCTGTTTTGCAAATGTCAGGAGTGTACTTGCACAAACCTAAGTGGGATTGGCCAATGCTTTGATGTGGCCTCTTGGTGCAAGTGAAAGATATAGTAGACAGAAAATGTGAGGCTGCTGCTGGCATGCATATGGCTGAGTGTACAGTTCTACAGTAAAATTTTATAAGCAGGAGTGCATTCTGAAATACTGATTAAAGTACAAACTAACTGTATAATTTCATAAGTCATTTATTGTCAGGTATTACATACTTGACATAGTTCTGTGCAATACACTTTTTTTGGTTTTTTTTTTTGGTGGTACCAGGGATTGAACTCAGGACCTTACCCTTGGCAGGCAAGCACTTATTCCACTGAGCTCTCTCTCCGGCTGTGCAATACACTTCTGCACTTCTGTTGCAGTGGGCTCATTTTCAGCACACATACGGGCACTGCACGGCCCTGTAACATTATGTTGCCCATCTTCACTAGGCAAACAGGAGTCTTGCAGGTCCGTAGACTCTCATGCAACCACTGCACCATTTGTGTTCCATTATTGGCCTTAAAAATCTCTACACAGCATACGACTGTATTCTAATAGCATTTTCTAAGATAAATGCTGATTCTCTCAGCTTGCTGATGTGGAAAATTAAACTCAGGGTGATTCTGTAACTCGCACCTGTACATCAGGCACTGGGGTCGAAGTGTCAGCTGCCAGAGCCAGTGATCTTGGCTCTGCTTCGATCCTTCTTGACGAAACTTCTGGAAGGCAGCATTAAACTTTTTGATATTTGCATTTTTTTTTTTTTGTAACAGAAATATGCTTTCCCAAGGCATTTAAAAACTCATTTTTATTTTTGCAACATTTTGACAGTTTACACATTACATGTGAGATATTACAACTGAATAGCAAATGGACCACAAAGTTGATAGGAAATACATTCTGATGAATTTAGTGTACACACACGTGTGTGTTTGTGTTGCACACTTAAGGCAGGGGCTGCATCACAGAACAACATCTTTCAACCTCTCTTAATTGCATGTTTTGGTTAGTTGTGGGGAACTAATGCAAACAGACATTAAAAGTCGTTTGCAGACTATGAGGTTGTCCTTGGTATGCAGTGTTGCTATGCTATACTGATGCTAATGTGAGTGAGTTTTTAAATTGTGGGAAAATGCGCATGTTCTCTTTGAAAGAGAACTGAAGAAGGCAGGAGAGTTGTTAGCCGCAGCATATCCACGTATCCACGTCCACTCAGAGCGTTTGCTTTCTGTTGGTGCAGCACTGGTTACGGAGAGTGCCTTCTGGACAAGCCAAATGGAAGAATATACGATCTCTCCTCCCAACTCCCTGGCTTAATGTACGATGTAAACAAACAGTGTGAACTTATGTTTGGACCTGGATCACAAGTATGTCCTTACTTGGTAAGCAGAATCTTAACCTTTGTTTAAAGTTACTCAAAGTTGTAGTTAAACTACAGCATTCAGGTCCAGCATGGCTGACTAGAGAGGAGTCGCTTCGGAGGTGCTCAGAGAGGATTCACGGAAGCCACAGGTACTCTGCATTGAGGGAGGGACTTACACCCTGAAATAGAAAGTTGACTGGTAAGACCTGACGTGTAGATCTAACCAAATGTCTGTGCCACTGCAAAGGTAAGTAGCACCACCAGAGCTGGCCCACGTGCTCCAAGCCTAGGCCTGTGGGGAGCGGCCATCCTGAATGCAGTCTGCAGGGCCTACGGGAACACATGAGTGCTGGGACTGGACTTCCGGGACAGATTCTGTTTGTACAGGACTGGCCCTGCTTCCCCTCGCTCCTCCAGACGCTAGGGAGTGGTGCTACCTGGTGACATGCTCGCCAGCACTTGCTGCTGGCAAAGCGACTCCAGTCCTGACTGGGGCCCAGTGTCTCTTGTGGGCATCTGTCGACTTCTTGGAGACCCTGCTGGCAAGCACAGCTGCCCAGCCACTCCATGATCACACCTGGGGGGTGAGGAACCAAGCCTAGAGGCGCATCAGCTTCTGCCTGCTGGCTGTGGAGGAGAATTCCCGAGACTTGGTTCGGTTTTTTTCTTTCTAATTTTTAAATTTTTTATTCTTTAAGCAATACAAAATAGTGATAGAAAAGAACAGCATTAGAAATAATACAAAATCACACTAAACAAAGTAATAATTCAACAATGGTTGCTGTATAGTATGGTGCTATCTTCAGATGAATTGTTTAGGCTATGAATATGGACATACAAGGTTGATTTAAAGAAAAAAAACAAACCAAATAATAGCAAAAACATTGTAAAAAATTTAAAAAAGAAAAAAATAATAAAAGTAAAGGGAAAATAATTTTAAGCGTTAACTCCTCCTTTCAAAAGAGCAGCAGAAATCTGCAGGACAGCTATCCAAACTGTCCTGCCTATAAACCTGAGTCTATACTTTTCCCGTCTTGCATTTGGCCTTTCCTTGTCCCAGTTTTTTCTTCCCACTGAACAAGTTCTTTCCCTTTCGCAGTATCTGTTGTACCTCATAGAGAGGGGGAATTGGTGAGAACAGGAGTGGACCATGGTGAGCCCCTGCAGTCAGACAGCAACTAAGGCAAGAAGGCCGCTGCTGGGCCTTGCCCACGTGGGCGCTGTGTCTGCATGCTCTCGTCCGAGCGTTTCGCCTGGGTTCCCGCTGCGCTTTCCACCTCATTCTCTCTTTCTGCTTTGGTTTGTTTCTTTTCTTTCTCTCTTCCTGGCTACTTTGTTTCTTCAACTCCGGCTTCATAGCACTACCATATTCTTATTCTCTAGTTGTTCTCACTTTTCAAGTTCTTCGTTCTACTTTTCTCCTATATCCTGCTTTCTCAGCTACTCCTACCTTCTGTCACTGCAGTTAATCTTCTATCCTCTGTTCTAGTCTCTTTGCTCTTCTTTGTCTTTCCTAGGTCCCTTGCCTCCTCTCCACGTGATAGGTACATAGACATGTAGGTTCTGACAACCTTGTAGCTTTCCTAGCTCCCAAGTACCCTTCCCTCCCGCTACTTCCCTTTGTCGCCCCAACATTATCTTCTTCAAGCCCTCGACACTGAGCTTCCAGTCCAACTAAGAGACCTTTGATAGAACTCGAGCCCTTAGCTCATATTTTTACCTGTTCTTCTTTCTCCCCTCTACGTCACCGCCTACTGACTTAGACTCCCCTTTCACCCATCCCACCATCTCTTTCCTTATCTTCCTCCACCTTGCAGACTAACTGCTAACAACAGTAAAACAGAGGCTGCAAAGTAGACTGATGAAACATAAGAACATAGACATGTCTTTTCACATACAAGTGATACATTGTTGGATCCATTGATGCTATTAGTAGTAGTAATGCTTTCCTCAAAACACAGTGACAAGGATCTATCACTAAAGTTAAGTAACTGAAGGGAGACATCCTCTCTGGGGAGAAGCTGACAGTGTATTACTGGAAGGCATTGTCTAACTAAACCATCTTCATGTCAACTACAATGTCTCCTCACCTCACCTTCTCAGAAGTGTAGATGGCAAATGAAACATGTGCATCATCTCTGGTCATTAGAGAAATGCAAATTTAATAAGCACAAAAGATTTCATCTTATGTCAGAGAGAATGGCAGTTATCAAGAGTTTCCATAATAGGGGCTGGGGAGGTAGCCCCATGGCACAAGTGCCTTCCTGGCAAGTGTAAGGTCTGAGTTCGAACCCCAGTCCCACAAAAAAAAAAAAAAGAAAAGAAAAGAAAAAAGAGAGTTAACAAATGTTGCCATGGTTGTGAGTATAAAGGACGCCTGCCGCATGGTTTGAGTGTAGACTAGTGCAACCATTATGGAAATCGGTATGGAGATCTCTCAAAAAACTACAACCAGAAATTCCACTGGACCCAGCTACTTATGCTGTAGCCTTTTCCCCCAAAGAGCTGAAGACATCCTATTACAGAGATGCACGCTCAGTGATGTTTACAGCAACGCATTTCATGATAGCTGAATCTTAAAGGTGTCCCATAATGAGCAACAACAGAGAGATAGACAAAGCCTATGTGGTAGCTACATATTATAGGACACGTGATAGCTATGTATAGCTATGATGTATACATAGCTGTACATTGTATAGCTATAATGAATAAATTCAGGACATTTATAGGAAAGAAAGGATATACCTTCCAGACAAATAGACTTAAGTTTTCTTTTACATAGATTTGGATCCAAGAGATTGAATTACACTAGTTTAAATACCATATGGTTTCTTTTATTTGAATATTCTAGAGTACAAAGAAAGTGGGAAATAAAAAAGTCAATGAAAGAAAACAGGAATAGATTTTTTGCAAATGGGCCGCAGGTTTGTGGGAGGCGGGAAAGGGGGAGGGAACAGGGTGTGAAAGCACTTAGGCTGCATCAGGTCCTTGTGCCAGCTGTCCTCGATGCCTGTAATCTTCACATGCCACACACATGAGCTACAACATAATAACTGAAAATAAATGGATAAAGCGGATCTAGAGGTAGAGGGAAGGGAATAGATCGGGAAGGGATGGAAAATCAGTAGACCCAGGCACATTAGGACAGCACCCACGCCCCGAGATGAACGTCAACATCATGCTCTCCAAACTCGCACTAGTCAAAAAAGACTCTAGAACTCACAGCACACATTTATTCTCTGGAGTGGAAGAGAAACTAAATATAGCTGTTAAGTCTTTGAAAAATCTGCTGGTGGGTAGAAAGGGATTAAAAACGAGAACGAAACGCTGGGTACTTACTTGTGTTGGGTAGGGTTAAGCCCTTAAAAGTGATCTTCTTATGCTTCCACTGGTTCCTGTGGTATTTCTCTCTTTAAAAACAGCTACAGAGCTGCTGGATGACTTGAAAAAAGTAAAGATACTGACATTTCTTTGTTTTCAAAGACTGCTCTTTTGAGGGTAAAGGGTGAAAGGTAGATGGTTTCCTAATGAGTTGTTTTAAGTCCTCAGAAATTAGTAGGCTGCATTTTCTTTTACATAGCTTTGGATCCAAAAGAACTAAATTTAGGACCCATCATTTAATTTTCATGAAAATATTATTTTATAATTTACCTTGAGGATTTTTTCGTCGATGAAATACTTTTAATTTCTACTGAAATATTTAATTGTGACTTGTTTCTGGCTTTATAATCATGCCTTTGTCTGTTTTTTTTACGTTTGTGTAGCTTGAGGATTTACAAAGGCCTCACCTTTCTGAGCAGAGTAGGTATTCCACCACCTTTATGACCTCACACCTTAGGCAAGTGGCTTTTTGCCGTACTAGGCTGAGAGGAAGGCTGGGTCAGGAATGCAGACTTACTTGTTCACTTAAAGGACACATACAGGGTCCACATGCCTATTATGAAAATCTGAAATTGGAAGTGTCCCCAAACCTGAAAAAGCTTGAGTTCTATTGTGATGTTAACAAATGACAAATTCCACACTTGACCTCATGTAACAGATGATAGGCGAAACACACGAAACACCAAAAATACTTAAAAACTGCCTTCTGGCTGTGTGTGTAGAAAGGACATATGAGTCATAGGTAGATTTTGTGTTTGTGCTTGGGTAGCGCCCCAAGATATCTCAATATATCTGAAGACGTTCCAAAGTCTGAGAAATAAAGTCCCCGGCTGTGAGGCACTGCTCTTGCTGGGCACTTCATTTCAGGGCCACTCAACCTGTGTCCCCAGTGTCCAGTTGAGATCCAGCGTGCAGTAAGTGGCACAGAATAAATGGCTGTTGAATTTTGAATGAATGAAGTCATTTAACGATGAATGCAGGGCATGAAACTTGTTTACACATAGTAAGTACATTCCTAAGTCATTAATTTTTTTTTGTTCTGGGCATTAAACTTGGGATCTTTCGCTTGCCAGGCAGACACTTGTGCCATTGAGCGTCTCCCCAGCCCAAGTCTTTAAGTGTATAATCACAGATTTTAATAAGAACATTCACTGTGGCAGAGGAACTTCTATCTTACTATTTTATTATAAACCATACTTCTCTTGACCAACCTTTTTTTAATTGTATGTTTTTGGCACAGGGTCTCACTATGCAGCTGGGACTCATAGTAATCCTCCTGTTTTCAGCCTCCCCAAGGCTGGGATTACAGGTGTACACCCCCACGTCAGGACTCGGTGGCCATCTGAGTGCACCCAGTGGCAGGGCTGGCACAGCGTGTGATGCTGGGGAGTGAACCAATTTTTCTACTAGATGAACTTTGAATTTAAATTCCAAAAACGCACATCGGGCCATCTTCTCATGACCCTCTGTGGGCTTGATTTCACATGAAAATACCAGAATCCTGTGTTCAAAGTTGGAAAGCATGCATTATACTCATGAAACAGGAAACCCTGGTGCATTATGCTGTATTTCCATAGGCACTCGTACATCCCACCATTGCATCCAAAGGGGTTTTTGAAATCCCTTTATGAATAATACTGAACAACGAAAAAGTCTTTTAGAAAAATGTCAAGAGAGAACAAATGTGTCTCGTGACAGTGTGAATATTTCAACACTGGTTTGTTTCTCCCTGCATGAATAGAGCCTAAAATTCACTCTGAAAGTAAATGATGCCCTTTTGTGGGGCTTAGAGGAAATCAGGGACTAGAGATGGTTATAGGGGTGTTTGCTCATTATTTCTGAAAGTGGCCACGAGGTCAGGAAAGCCAGAGATGACAGAGAGGACACTTGTTCACTGTGGCGCCGTCCCTGCTCTCCTTGTCCTGCAGAGGCAGTGCCGGCGTCTCTGGTGCACGACCACGGAGAGCACTCACAACGGCTGTCGCACGCATCACATGCCACTGGCGGACGGAAGCAGCTGCGGCCCGGGGATGGTAGGTTTCTCCAAGGGTGAGTCCGGTAGCGGGATCATTTCCAAGGCCATGATTGCTCACGATTTTGGCTCTCTGTACCTTACTGCCTGTCCCTGCCCTGCTTGTTTGATGCATTAGATCATCAGCCGAATTAAATATTTCATATCCTTTTGAAATGTTCAGTAGATGAAATTAGAGTTATATAAAATTACAGAGATGTAGAACTATCTTCTACACATTTAGATGTTTAGGTGTTTAGCACGGATGTCAAGATCCCACTACTTCAGCAAATTCTCCAAACTCAGAACTGATTCTGTTGTGTCCATTTTATCTCATAAAGTATAACTGAATACCTAAATGGCTTCTTCAAGTCTTTATGGTTCTCAATTTATTAAAAGAAGTTCGACTCCCCAAATAACTGCTTACTGCATCTTTACTGTCCTACAGCTAGGTATAACGTTATCTAAAACCATCAGCCTACTGCTGAATGATAAGGCTCATCAGTGTAACATAAGGTGTTCAACGTGAAGGTAGGGTCAGATGGCACTGTGTGATCCGGGATAGGGTCCGGCTGGCCTCACCAGCAGGTGTGTGCTGCTGTGCTTTAATCTGTCAGCCTTCCTTGAGCTGTCCAACAAAAAAGCATGACTTCTTCCCACGAGTCGGCTGCCACTGCAGTCTTTCATTATCACCTTCACATGGGGTAAAAGGAAAACGTCTCAAAAATAAAGGCAGTTTCAGTCACTGAACTTAGTTTTCCCCACCTGTTGCTATGGAAATATTATCAGCCATTGCCTTTTTTTGAAATCACTTCCATCAGAAAGATTGGTGTTTTCTGTGAAGATTGCTCATGTTAAAAAAAAATAATAAGCTGGCTCTTGAAGTCTTACCTGGGGCATCAGCAACTTTGGCAGCGGCTGACGGACTAAATCAAGTGACATTACACTGATTTCTTCTTGTAATTTTAGGGCCGGAGTTCTCGTGGGCCTTTCTGCTTCCCCCAGTGCCAGATCTTAGAATGTGATCCTTAACTGAGCTGATATTTTTACTTAGGGGGTAACAGTGACAGAAAGCGCTTTACTTCCTTCTCATCTTCTATTTCGGGGCAGGGTTACATTTGTGAAAGGAGCTGTCTGAGGACAAGCAGAAACAGAGCCTTTTTGAAGTGGGAATGCTGGCTATTGATAGAGACCCATTAGATGTCCCAACATATTTACCTGATTCCAACGTAGGGCTGGGCCTTACTGTGTCTGTTTAGCAAATTGTAAGTTTACTGAATGGCATGAGCCTTTCGGGCTGTTTGTACATGAACAAAGTGGCTGCTTGTTACCGTTTTTGTGTCGTTGTCCTCCCCCGAACCCCAGGTAGTCGTTGGGGTGGAGTTGGAGAGTTTGTGATTAATTCATGATATGAGGCTGGGGTTCTGGGTCTGAGTACTGCTGGGATCATGGGTGTGAGTGCTGCACCCTCCCCAGGGCAGAGAGCCTGAAGACATAGAAGGAAGGAAGAGGGCCCGCCTCTGCCCCTGCTGCCGCCTTCCTCCCTTTTTGCCTTTGTTCTTTGCTGTTTTCTGTTGTCATGAACTGCCACTGTCTGCCATGCGGCACTCTGCCTTGGAGCCAGCTGAGTGTAGAGTGAAGCCTCCAGAGACTGAACGCAATAAAACAAACCTTTCCTTCCTTAACTTTGGATGTCGGGTAGGGTATTTTGTCCTAGTAATGAGAGAAAAGTAACTGAGATACTGATATGTTTATAAATTTCAAGCTATCTATCTATCTATCTATCTATCTATCTATCTATCTATCCATCCATCTATCATACCTCATTTATTGTACTAGGGAAAATCCAGTTTAGACATTAACACTGTTTTTTTTTTTTTTTTTTTTAAATTTGAGGTGTCTGAGGACAAGCCACAGTTTTAAGTACGGTTTAACAAGTTTTAACAAATATGGATGCCAATGTCCCAGTCAAAATTTGAGCATTTCTACTATTCTAAAAAGTCAGGCTCCTCTGTTTCAAGAGCAATTTCTCTTCTTCTCAGAGACAAATCCTGTTCTTATTCCTATTTTCTAAAAGGTGCTTGTATGTTCTTGATCTTAACATAAATGGAAAAATACTATATACATGTTTTGAAGAGAAAGAGAGATAAGGCATTTTAAAAACAAGTTAACGTAATTGTTTTGGCGCTTTGTGCACGTTGTCGTGGATAGCGTGCTCGTCAGCACTCCTTCCTTTGTATGGCGCTGTAATTCAGGCACGCAGAGCACCTAACTTGTTTATTCTCCTGTGAAGAGACACCGAGATTCTTTCTTTCTGGCTGCTACAAACAAGGTTGCTGTGAGCATTACTGTGCAAATCTTTTTACAGATGTGTGTGCATTTCTCTTGGAGAATGATTGCTGGCTCATAGCGGGTATGCACGTACCTCCATCAGAGAATGTCCAACTAGCCTTGAAACCACAGGCAGCATTTTAGATTTCCTTGAGCTGTGTAGAAAGTGCTAGATGCTCTGCATTCCTTCCCAGGTTTTGATACTGTTATTCATTTTTTAACACTAGCCATTCCTGTAGTATAAAATATAATCTCATTGTGGCTTTAATACACCATTCCTGATCATCTTGTATCTTCTCATTTGTCTACTAGCCTCTTAAATAGTCACCCAGTGGTTGTCATGGATTCAGTGGGGTCCAAGGTAAATGTTATGAGATGCAGAGATATACTGAAAGACCCCTTCAAGCCAGTATAGATTAAGAGTGCAGGGGGCATTTAGGGCACAGGGTGTGAATCATGACACATACAATTCCCTTTTTTATTAGTCAAAAATAGGGAGCCATATATATTAGCCATATTCATTATTAAATGCGCTTCTTACTGAAGGAATGTTTTAAAATATACCCTATGGTTTAATTTTGCCTTAGCAATCTCCTGTAGCGGTTGGGATGAACTGGTAGCATGCAGGCCCAGTGGCAGTTAGCTCCTCTGTAAGCTGTAAGGTTTACCACCACTGTTCTATGGCCTCTTAATGTTGTGATTATTTTAGGGGAATTTATATGTTAAATACTTTTGATGTCAAATCAACTGGTGTGAAGCCACGGTGAGCCCATCTGATAATGGGTTAATTTTACTATGTGATGAATAATTTACTCTTTTTCATTTCCTGATCTCAGACGAGGTCCATAAATTATGTACATATGCATGTGCAGTCACACACAGTATGCAAGAGAGAGAGAGAGAGAGATTATTTGAACTGTTTCTGGGAGAACCTATAGATTATTCTTGCTCACGGTACATTCTACTTTAAGATTTTGTTCTTGTTCATTTCTATGGTGGATAATTTATTCTCACAGTTGGCATGAAGCCTGCCTACTGCTAATCAACTTGACAGTGGGATTAGTTACATTCTAGGAGCAGATTAGAATAGTAAATAATAAAGTTGCAGCTGTGGACCTAGTCAATGTCCTGTACAAGGCAAGACAGCAGGACAGTGGTTTTCATTTGCTTGTGGGAGAGGGCAGATTATAATTAAAATGCAGTAAAGAAAGACTCCATGAAGTTACCCAGTGACCTGTCTTACAGAGGCTGAGGGAGTTAGCGATGGCTGTGTCTGGGGTGAGCGTTAGGCGAGGGGAAAAGCTGAGCACCTAGGATGGGGGTCAGACCAAAGCGTTCGCGGGAGATCGAGAGAATTCCATCTGCAGTGAAGGGAAGGCAAAAGGAGACTGACGGGAAGAAACTGAAGGGACATCAAGCACAGCCCTGCAGGCCGTTGGAAAAACTGGTTTGCATGGAGTAAAGTAATTGAAGGACTTGAAAGGGCTGGTTGCCCAGTTTCTCTCGGGTTGAAAGCTAAGCTTTAAAACGAATCATTCCGCACTGTATGGAATGAGAGTCGAAGCAGAGGCCATGGTCGCCTGCTGGAATAGAGGTGCAAGTGCTGGTGCTCAAGCCCTAGCAGTACCAGTGAGAAAGAACCGCGACAGAGCCAGGAGGCGATCCGGTGTGGAGGCAGGGAAACAAAAGCAAAACACACAGAAGGATGAGCCGGAGAACCCAAGAGAAGGAGCGAGACCAAGGCGCACGGAGGCTTGGAAACCAACAGCACAGAAAGGATCAAAGAGAAGGAGTGGTGGGCTGTGTCACCTGCTGCAGATAGGGGGAGGCGGAGGGCGAGGAATGTCATGGGTGTGGTGGCAGGGGCGCCAGTGGTGACCCACAGGTGAGCAGCTCCGAGGAGGACAGGGTGTGAAGCCTGGCCGGGGTGAGATTATGAGCAAGTAGAGTAGGCTGGATAGCCAGTGCAGATAACTATGTGGAGAATCATGCCTGTGGCCTGCTGGGAAGGGAGAGGAAAGGCTTTGTCATTTTGTTTATTTTGTGTTTTAGGGAGTGGTCTACAGGGTGTTCAGGGTCTCACTACTAGATTGGACTCATAGTGATCTGCCTGTTTACAGCCTCCCAAGAGCCGGGATTACAGGTGCAGGCCACCACGCCCAGTCTCAGTTGCCGCCCCAATGTACCCTGGGGATGGGGCCAGCATGTCAGGCCTGGGGATCTAATCCAAAGCCCCGGCACCTGCTTACAGGTGCTTTAATCTGCTGACCTATTTGGGCAGCCCATGGCTTTGTTGTTTTAAAGTTGGAGGAATAAGAGTCTATTTGTATATATTGGTGGAAGTCATCTAATGACATACTCTCAGTCTCTCCCTAGTAATGGGCAGGCTTTTCATAATCTTTGCTTGTGTATAAGCTGATACACTGCTTTTGAGCAAGATACAAGTTATTAGCCAATCACAACACACCTGCAATCTCACTGCTTGGGGAGCTTGACACAAGGGTGCAAGTTGGAACCCACCCCTGGACAGGTTAGCATGACCTGTTGCCAAATTAAAAAAATGAAAAAAAAATATTAGGAATGCAGTGCAAAGGGCAAAAGAATAAAATTATGGACTAGGAAAAAAAACTCAAAACATAAGTCAAATTTTCAATGGAAAACAGTATGGCCCTTCCTCAAAGAACTAAAGGCAGACTCACTGTAGAAAACCAGAATTTTACTTGGGATTTGTATTCCAAAGAATTGCAAGTACGGTCTTACAGAGATACTTATAGTCACGGTCGTAGCTACATCATTTCTGGAAGCAGCCGAGTGTCCTCCTGGGTGTGGCAGGTCAGTGAAATGTGCAGTGTGCATCCGCCACATGACCGTGTGTCCTTTACACTTCAGGCGGAGCATGACAGCCAGCGCTGTGACATTGAGAAGTAGAGCCTTCTGCGGGGTGATTGGGCCAGGAGGGTTCCGCCCTCATGTATGAGTGCAACACCCTTTTAAAAGGACTTTCAGAAGTGGACTTTTTTCATCTTTCTGCTGTGTGAGAATCCAGTATTCCTCCTCTTCAGAGGACGCAGCTTGCGTGATGCAGTCTTGGAGGATAGGAGGGGCTTTGGCATTCCAATTGTGCGTACACTGTGAGAATGAAATTTATGTTCTATATAGGGTATGCATTTCCAGGTATCATGCTATATAGCATCGTCAAATGGACTAAGAGCATACAGTAGAATATTAAGCTTCCTTGCAAAGGGTGTTCTGAGATCTGCCATAGCATGCAGGAACTTGGGACCTTATGTGAAGTGAGACAAGCTGCAAAAGGTTACGTGCTGTATCGTTACAATTCTATGAAGCATCTGCGCTACTAAAATTCACAGGAGCAGAAAGTAGAACCATGCCTACAAGGAAATAAAGAGAGGAAAATTTGAATTGTTATTTAATGGCATTGTAATTTATAAAACGAAAAAGTTCTGGACAATGGTTGGACAGCAGCGTAAATGTACTCACGCTGCCGAACTGCACCCAGGCAATGGGTTTACGGTAAACTTTGTGTGTCTTTTACCACTTGTGATAGTAAGCACAAACCAATTTGCAAACTGTACATGAAATACTCCATTAAAATGGGAAGATGGGTCTTTTACAGAGGGGAGGAGGGCTAAGAGGTGGAAGGGAAGGGCGTAAGCAGAGTGAGGGTGTCTTACAGACACGCACCGACTCCCACGGCGCGTGTAGCGATCCATACTGCAAACATGGGCTTCTAAAAACAGAAGTAAATTACTGTATCAAGATCTTCTCGAAGGACTGGATGTAGCTCAGCAGTGGGGAGCTTTCATAGTGGATGCGAGGGACCAATCTGTCCCTACTGCTGTAAGAAAAAAAAATTCCAAATGCTCGCTCTCAATTTCTCGCAGATTGGCAACGATTTCAGTCAGTGTCGGTGTGTAGACACATCGGTTAGCTATCGCTGAAACTGATTTAGGACAAATGGGAGAGATACTTTGAGGATTGTGTGTTGCGAATTGATAGGATTAGGGCACCAGTAAAGAGACTGACTCCAGCATCGCGGAGTTATCGCTGTGCTCATAGCAACAAGGATGAGGGCTGGGTTCAGATTCTGTGGGGCAGGTAGAAGGAGCAGTGAGAGATGATGAGTCGATTCTTCTGTGAGCTTCCATTTTATGGGTGAATGTGAGAGAAACACCTGCTTGGGACAGGATAAGAATAGAAAGTTGTCTAAAAGAGTGGGAGAGTCAAATATACCTTGAAATAAAAAATGAAAGCATGGACATATGCTGATATTCATTTGCTCCTTTTTAAAAGATACCGTTTTCTATGTGACTATAACTGTCCTCTTCTCCCCAAAGGGACTGTAAATCTCAAAAACCCAGTTTTTACAGTTGCTCGTCCTAAGTTGGTATCCAGAGTAATCCCATTTCCTAGTGAGTTTGCTTTTAAATCGTTTATGGCTTATTGCCCTGGTCCCTCCCGTGCTGTTGTGATGGTTGTGGTGACGTAACACGCTAACCCACGATGGATCCTTGTCTGCTTATTCTTTTTTATAGCACTGCCACCATGGGCTCTGTATAAACAGAGAGATGGAGATGCGTCCTGTAGATGGCGAGTGGGGCCCGTGGGGCCCGTACAGTCCTTGCTCAAGAACGTGTGGCGGTGGAATCAAAAGCACAGCCAGGCTCTGTAACCATCCTGAGTATGTTTTCATTTTATGTCCCTGTAAGTTAAGATTATCACTGGGCGGCAGAAAGTAAATGTCTGTTTCTTTTGCTCCTAAAGCTGGAGGTCAGTCTACAAGCTTCTGAGGTTCAGAAAAGTTCTGGAATACTTTTAACCATATTATTACTGTCTTACAACTTTCTAGACTCAGACCTTCAAAGACAATCTAAATAGACTTAAACTTTATGGCCTTAACTGACAAGCGTTAGTTTCTTTTTTTTTTTTTTTTTTTTTTTTATTTAGTCCAAAATTAAGAAACAGTTGTACATATGAATGGCAGTAATAGAAGGACATTTCATGGTTAGCCTCATGAAGGATCCTGACTCCTCTTACGTTTACGCTTTCCCAGACAAAATATTTAATTTGTTGCTTTGTGTGATTTGATAGATTGTGTTTCTCTGCTTTCAAGTTTTAGTTATATCAGTGTATTATTTAGCTGAATAAGTACTGAACATACCTCTTTCCTTAGCAAACTATTCTTCAAAAAAAAATTTATGTATTTATTTGTTATAGGGTCTCTCTATGCAGTTCAGACTCCTAGTGATCTTCCTGTCTCAGCCTCCTCAGGGCTGTGATTACAGACAAGCGTGTGCCACCATGCCAGGATTCTGGGGCTAGCATAGCATACAGTACCGGGGATCAAATCCAGGTCCTTGTGTTTGCCAGGCAGGTGCTTAGACTGCTGAGCTATCTCCCCAGCTCCGGTAACAACTACTGTAGTATAAAAATGTGGCATACTCTTAATAAAACTTGACAGATCATTTGAATTTTACAATGGCTAGATTACATGGATGTATTTTTATTCCAAAACTTTGGAAGCATTCTCATTTTCTAGTGTAAGTTGAAGTGAGTGTAGGTTGGTACCATGAAACATGAAACTGCTTGAACCGTGGGGAGGACACATGTCACAGGAGCTCACGTGTATTCCTTTACCAGGATACCTTCCTTTGTGCTCTGGCTACCGTCTTTGGCTTACTGCACACTATCACTTCTCCCCAGAGAATAGCCAGATCCCTTTCAAAGCTTTAAAACAAAGTCCTGTCATTAATTTCCTGTCAGTTGACCATGCCCTCCCTGCACGAAAGATCCACTTCTGTCCTGTAGGCTTCACTTGGATAGCTGTATAGTTCATAAGCAGAGAATTGCTTAAAACCATTCCATGTTTCTATGGAAATTAAAAAAAAAATCTGAGTAGTAGCGCAACATCAGGGATTTGCCCGATCCTGGAAAGAATGGAACAGTTATGGAAGCCTGTGGCAGAGACAATGTACTGATGTGCTTTAAAATGTAATGAATTTGACTAGGCCAAGAAACGGAGGGAAGTTCTGTGTGGGCCGCAGGATGAAATTTCGGTCCTGTAACACTGATTCCTGTCCAAAAGGCAAGCAAGACTTCCGAGAGAAGCAGTGCTCTGAGTTTGATGGTAAACATTTCAACATCAATGGTCTTTCTCCTAATGTGCGGTGGCTTCCAAAGTACAGCGGGAGTAAGTCACTGGAATATTGCTTTAATTTCAAAAGCTTTTGAGACCCAGGAACACCTAGCTTAGCAGCAAGCATGTAAAACTTGCCTCTCTTCGCAGTTGCCATGAAAGATCGCTGTAAGCTCTACTGTCGGGTGGCTGGGACCACTAGCTTCTACCAGTTGAAGGATAGGGTGGCTGATGGGACGCCGTGCGGTGCCGAAACCAACGACATCTGTGTGCAGGGCCTCTGTCGGGTGAGTCAGCGAGAAATCTCTGTTATGTTTGAAGTGGCTGTAAAGATATTTTTTCTTCTATTTCCCTAACTAAGCATTATTTTTGCTTCTTTCTATTTCTTTAACCAAAGAATGCTGTTACTTCAGAGTGCTGCTGAGTTCCAGTAAAGGGGGTTTTGGTACCATACTCTATAGGAGTATGGTCAGATTTGTGACCAGGCAATCTCTATAACTTTGCTCATGAATATAAATTTCTAAAATTACTGTGCTAGGGCCAGCCAGATAGCTTAGTGGATTAAAGACCCTACCGAGGCAGATGTAGGGACTGGGATTAGATTCCCACGGGCTGCCATGCCGGCCCCACCCCCAGGGTGTGCTGAGATGCCACATGAGACTGGGCTCGGTGGCACATGACATGCTTGTAATCCCAGCTCTTGGGAAGCTTGAAAACGGGAGGATCAGTAGAAGCCTGTGTAGTGAGACCCTGCAGACCCTGTACTAAATACGTAAAAAAAGAAAAAAATAAATAAAATTACTTTGCTGATTCTGTTTTGCTGTAGTATTCAGAATCAAGATGAAGTTGGTGACAGCGTCCTAAAAAGCTAGAAGATGCCAGGGCAGGAAGGGGCTTTGCTGCCTCCAATGTGACTTGTCACTGACCCCGCACCCACTGACTCTGCCTCTCTAGCCCCCATCTCTTACTTCTTCTGAACATTCAGCAAATACCACGGAGCTACTGGATGTCAGAAATGGTTCAGAATGGAGCAAAGTCCTGACCTGGAGAATGGGGCATGGGGGTAGGGCTAAGGGTGGTAGCCTGTGAGTAGTTAGAGTGCAGTCCCGCGAGGTAGTCTGCGGCAGCCCCGTGGCTGTCCAGGAAGGAGCGTCTCATTCTATGGGAGTGGAGGAGTGGACTCTGAGAAATGCTGGCGAAGGCAGGAGCTCTGTATTGAGCGAGGGAGATCAAATTTTAGGAAGATGAGGAAGTGAAGGAGTAGGGTCGGAGTGGGGACCCGCAGGTGACTTTATCAGCACTTCCAACCCCTTAGAGACGCACATTTCAGTGACGGGAAGGATGCGGTTTGCTTTGCACTTTCAGAAGTTAGGCTGGGCTGGACTGGAGGATTGTGGGTAGCTGATCCACTTGCAGGGTTGCTGCTGAGAGAAAGCCTGCAAGGTCTTAAGTTTGATTTCTGGCATGAAACAAAAAACACAGCAAACCCCTGCCTTAAGTCAAACACTACGGATGGTGATGTCGAGAACGGATGTTGAGCTGGAGGGCGAGGACACTGAATGCTGTCTCATCAGTCGGAATGTGTTCTTGGGAACTCTTCCCTTTGGTTAGGAAGGAATCTGATTTCTTCTCCCTGTACACCCACATCTACCTATTAGCATTTACCTAGGTCATGAAGCCTTGCACCTAAAGAGCTAACAAACTCACCGAAGAGATCTAAAGTAACTTACAAATTAGAACCACTTATATATTAAGAAAACGTCACCAAATAGCCAATCAACGTATGCTTTATATAAATGAATATATAAATTCAAAGGAAAATAGTAAAAATGTGATCAAGATTAGCTAAACATCCTTCTTTCAAACAGTACAATAAAAATGTCTGTTCTGAAGGGCCAGCCAGATAGCCCAGTGGACTAAAGCATCTGCTTAGACAGAGCGCAGGAGCCAGTTTGATCCCCAGTGTGTCATGCGGCCCTGCCCCTGGGGTGTCCTGAGATGGCAATAGAGATGGTGTGCGTCCCTGTAATCCCAGTGCTTGAGAGGCTGAGAACAGGAAGATCACTACCAGTCTGGTCTGTGTGGTGTGACCCTGTAGACCCTGCACCAAATACGTAAGAGAAAAAAGTCTGTTTTGGAAATGTTTTGTGTGAGGAGCTAGGCATCTTTGCATGCTCATAATCCCAACACTCTGGGAGGCTGAGGCAGGAAGATGACACTTTGAGCTCAACCTGGGCATGACTTAGCAAGACCCTATCCCAAAATACAGAAAAAGGGGGGTACCAGGGGCTCAGCTCAGTATGAAAATGTGGGATCAATTCCTAGTACTAGAATTTATTTCCTAGTCCTAGTGCTTTGTGAAGTGTTCTCATCTGGTCACTTAACATAGTGGACGATACAAAGAAATGGAAGCGTTACTGCATCATACAGAAGGTCGTCTCGCTATGGAAAAGGGGCATGCTTCTCCTCTGAAATCCCAGCAGCAAACTATTTATTTCTATATATGTATTTATTCATTATTTTCATAAATATACCATGCTGAGCATTAGTTTCCGATAAATCATTTCTTTCAAATATGTATTTGAAACTGGCTTTATTTCTAGTTGATGATTTCTTTTAAATGTAACTTATAAAAATACCATTTTATGGTATATCTATTTTTTAATAATTTATTTGGTGCAGGGTCTGCTATGTAGTTCAGACTCACAGTGATCCTCCTGTTTCAGCCTGCCCAGCTCTAGGATTGCAGGTGTGCACCACCGTGCCTGGTTTTGGTGGCTGGCTTCGCATGTGGCTGGCACAGTATGCAATACTGGGTTTGGAATCTGGGTCTTTGTGCTTGACAGGCAGGTGCTTAGATGCCCAAACCATCTCCCTGGCCCTATAGTACATCTAATGTGTTATCTGTTTTACTGTGTTTTGTCTATTTAGATTACATTTCTGTAAAGAGTGAGTTTCAAATGCTAATAGGTAGAGAAATCATGTGTTAAGGATGCAGTGTAGAGCCCTGGGTTTTATGACCCAGGACATTAATTCAGAAAACCCGAGATGTTTTGTCCAAAATGACTGGGTGGGATTTTGATGCAGGAGGTGTGTGGGCAATCTCTGGAAATCCAGGGCTTTTTAGATTATGTGATCAGAGGTATGAAAATATCGACGTTACAACGAGGTCAGGAAATATTCTGGAAATTTCTGCTGACTTGAATTTCTCATGAACTGAAAGAATATTTGGAAAGAAGACTTCATTGATTTAAAAGCACCATGTTTGTCATTAATCATTTTTTATAATATTAATGGTGACAATCATGTTTTGAAGCAAGCTGGCTGTGATCACGTGTTAAACTCCAAGGCCAAGAGAGACAAGTGTGGCGTGTGCGGTGGGGATAACTCCTCGTGCAGGACCCTGGCGGGCCTCTTCAACAGTGGCCAGTACGGTACGTTGGGAGTTTGCGTCTACCTTGCCCTTTTGCTTGCCCTCTCAAGGGAGTGTGTAATGGCTGTGTAGTGGTAATGGGTGGGTGTTGTTCTTTTGTACTCTATCACCTCAATCTGAAATGCCAGTAAAGAAAAATTTCCTACATATAAAAATTAAATCTGATATCAAATGTTCTGATTAAGCCAACAACGAACTTCATGGGTTTGAGAGCCATCTAGAAGCTCCCAAAGGAGAAGTATACTTCTCCCTGTGTCTGTTGGGGTTGTGGAAGCCGACTTTGGGTACATTCCCCGGCTCCTGGCTGTTTCCTCTGGTACTGTTGCCTGCCCTTCATCCTGGCCAGGGTGAGGCAAGGAACTTTGGTCCCTTGCTGTGCCGCTCCTGTGCTGTTCCTGCCAGGAAGAAGGCTGACACAGGTTGAGGCAGCTGAGACCAAGAGCCAGAGGAAGCCTCCTCTGCATGAGGTTATGAGTGCCAGATATTTTTATGGCAGCAGTGGGACGACTGACCAGTCAGTGTACAGGGTACCTTTCAATTAATAAATTTATTTCCTCAAGGCAAATATCATTTTAAAAGCTATATAATGTATACTTATGACACTAAAAGACTAAAGCCAGTGCTATGTATATCGTCCATCTAATAATGAAGGACTTCTGGTGGTGTTTTGTCATCTAAAATATTTATTCTATGATGTTTCCCCCAGGAAATGAGTCAGGTTTGCATTTGAGCTACTTCCTTTTTTGGTGTGGCTCGATCTGTTCTGTGTCTTATTAATGCTGTATTGAAAATATTAATTGATTATGAAGGATAAAGCCTTCATTTAAATGTTGGTTCCTAATTATCATCATACTTATTTTCCCAAGAAGTACTTGCATCTCAGTCATAATTGCTATTTGGCTTTGATTTTAATTTTACTCAAAATTATTACAAAAACACGTCACCTACATCCCATTCTAAAATTTTCTGAGCAAATATTATTCTATTTAAAATAATACATAGATATGTCAAATCAGATCTCTAAAACTTTCCTTGCAAGGTAAAAATGTGTCTTTGTAGTCTTATTTTTCAGAATTAAAATTTGCTCACTTCTGTGCCGACATGTTACTGTTACAGCAAAGTGGTAGACCTAAAAATTCGAAGTTTGTATTTTTAGCTGAGCAGAAAATATGCTACACTTAATACTCTAATATGCTAGTGATGCTATTGCTATTCGCTACTCTGGTAGCTACATCTTTTGACACAGCTGTCCTACTGATTACGGGTTGCTTCTTGCGAGCCCCACGGGATCCATCTCCTTCTGTAATCGGTGACACATATTTGTCACTGTATTTGATGACAGGTGTTTTTCTAAGAATAAAAGCACATGTTTCAAATTAAGATTAGATGTTTAACCTTGAAAAAAGTATGTTGTGGCTCAGTTTGTGAATGTGAAAAAAGTCCTTCACAGGATGAGAACTCCTTTATCGCACTCCTGCCCCCTGCTGGTCACCTTTGCCTTGGCTCACCTTCTTGAGAAAATGAAATAGCAAAGGCTTATGCAAACAGGGGGAGCAGAATGCTTTAAGTGGAAAAAGGGCGAATTGAAACTGTTCCTTGGGGTTTATGTCCTACAAGTAATATGCATATAAAGCATGTACAATTGCCACACCGTGTATCTATCACCTTAGCCTTAGCAGATATGAGTGAGGTTGCTCTACACACATCCAGGGTGATCTGACATCAGAACTGTAAACTGAAGTTCTCCTAAATGTATACTTCTTAAATTCATTCCATATTTGTTAAAGTTAGTGCATGAGGAGGCTGGGGAAATAGCTCAGTAGAAGAAGCGCTTGCCTGGCAAGCTCAAGAGCCTGAGCTCAGAACCCCAGTCCCGCAAAAGAACCTGAGTTCAATCCCCAGTCCCACAAAAAAGTTTGTGCATGAGAAAAATTATAACTTCTTTTGCTGATTGTTAAATATGGAGAAATCCTAATAAAAAACCTAGACTAATATCAGAGGAAGGCTAGTGGTACCTTCCTCTGATACCAGTTGCATGAGCAATGTGTGCACACTGTGGAATGAGAGTTTTGTCAAGAGAATATTTTCTTCTTGTTTAACATAGGTTTGATAAAGTATTTTCTGTTTCAAGTGGGGCTGTATTTGCTGAATTAGGTCTCGTAATACAGATACAGTTATTTCACTGTAGTAAGTATTTTATTATTCAGTAAGTTATTCAGTTTTCAGGAAGTTAGTTGATTAATAAAACTGTAGTAGAATATAAAATCGGGAGTAGATGTAGGGGCTGCTGCTGGTTATACTGCAACCCTATGGAGAAGCATGTGTTTTGAAAAGATCACCATTGGTTTCCAATAATGAAATTTGCTGTCCCCAAGTCCCTGAACAGTTTACTCCCTGGCTATATTGGTACCTCTTGGATTTTTCTTTTTTAGGGCGGGGTCTACAGGATGTTCAGGGTCTCACTACTAGATCAGACCCATAGTGATCCGCCTGTTTACAGCCTCCCAAGAGCTGGGATTACAGGTGTGCACCACCATGCCCAGTCTCAGTTGCCATCTCAGCGTGCCCTGGGGGCTGGGCTGACATGGCAGGACTGGGGATTGAACCCCTGGCCCAATCAGATGAGCTATTTGGCTGGCCCCTTGGTACCTCTTGGGTTGGTAGGAAGTATTTGAAAGTCTCTGTCCAGTGGAATGGATAAAATATAAAAATATTAATCAAACTGAAATATGAATATATATACTAAGTATCCACATAGCTAAAAGCCCATCTTCAGTCTAAACTCTTCAGAATTTTGAAAGAAAGAAAAAAAATCAAGAAAGTACCTTAAGAATCTCAGTCTGTGTTTCTGAATGACAATCACTCTTCCTCGATGTTCAGCAGTTCATTACTACATTGATTTGAAAGGAACAGGCACCGTAACATTCTTGAAGGTACAATGAAATGAAGAGTGACTGTAGCATTCAGAGTTTTCAATCTGTCATCAATAATATCCTCTGGGACATTTCCTTTTTGTTAATTTTAACACATGTCAAATTATATTGCAGGTTACAATGTTGTTGTAAAGATTCCCACAGGAGCGACAAACGTTGAAATTCTTCAGCACAGCTATTCTGGAGACTTCCCAGATGACAATTACCTTGGTAAACCCTTCGTGTCAACAGCAATTTGTGTGAATTTTTTTTTTTCCTGTGGAGACCCATGGCCAGTGTCAGTTTTTAGAAGATAGCGGGAGTCCCTGGGGCAGACGGTTCCTGATCCTGAGGCTTAGATCAGACCTTATGCTCCTCTTAAGCTACACAAATTGTAGCCTTTAAAAGAAGAGATATGGGATTCTGAAGTTGGAAAAGAATTGTCAGTGTTTTCCTTTTAGAGTATTTTAGATAACCACAGGTTATGTTTAAAGTTGCATGTATATTTAGAATAAAATTCTCTCTCTCTCTCTCTCTCTCTCTCTCTCTCTCTCTCTCTCTCTCTCTACCTCCCTCTTTTGTCTTTTCGAGGCAGGGTCTTTCTATGCAGTTCAGGCTGGCCTTGAGCTCACTTTTGTAGCCCACACTGGTCTTGAACTCACACTTATCCTCCTGCCTCAGCCTCCCAAGTGCTGGGATTATAGGCATGCACCACCAAGTCTGGCTCTAAAATTCTCTTTTGATTGAATACTAATTATAGAATTTTGGGGGGCTAGATGGTTTGAGTAGTGATCTACGTCCATGTAACAGGAGCATTAAAATACAATTGTGTAAAGGCTGTCATATTAAGGAAAGAGAAATGTGGTTTCATGGCTATAGATGAAATGAATGTAGTGAGAATATTCTGTATTTTAGCTATTCCTAAAGCCTGGGCTTAATTGATGAGAAATTAGCTTTCAGGTTTAAAGAATTTCACAAACATGGATAGTTTGCCAAGATTTCTCTTCTTCCGGAGAGGTGGCGTGAGGGTGACTGTGTCTGTGCTTTGCCAAACTCGCATCGCTGGTGAGGCAGAGAAGTTGTGTTTCAGATTAATGAAATGTGCGTGTGACAGGTGGCCCGGGCTGTTGACACTTAACTGTGACTCCTGTCGTGACCTGCTTGCCGCAGCCACGTCTTGTCCTTATGCAGTCAAATGTAAGGGGGTGAGCTGCTTAGTAGGTACTGGGTTCCTCTTGGGGTTGACAGAGAAAGAAGGAGACTGAGCTCGTGGCTGTACGAACACTGGACAGTCTGCTGGCACTGAGGTGTTTACATGAGAGTGGTTACTTCTGACCTGGGCATGGCGACACGCGCCAGCCCTTGAGACAGTCTCAGAGGTCAAGCCCAGCCTGGTAGATTGGTGAGACGCTGTCTTAAAAAAGGGCTGAGGAAGTAGGTTGGTGGGCAGAGGCTCTGTGTTCAAATCCACAGCACCACCAAAAACAGATAATGTCATGTTTGGACAGTCTCACATCAATAACTACAAAAAACTTACGAAAGAAGACCTAAAATGTAGATACTTTGATTTACTACCTTTATACTGAACATTCTTAATACCCATCAACAGGGAAGAGAAGAAGGGCTTGAACAGAGGGGATGATAGGGGTATTATTCACATATATTTAACAGTGGTAAAGTGCCTCTTTATAAAAATATCCAGACATTTATTTAGAGAACAATGTAGTGGTGGGATGGCCTTTTAGAATACTAAGTCTAAATTAAAGATAAACACGAATGGGGCACTTTATGACAGTCCATTGCTCCATGAGGAAGATCAGGGTTGCTTTGGATAGTCTCTGTGCTGGAACCGTCACTTCCTGCCCTGCTACTTCCTGTGTGTCCCTCTTGAAGGGCCGTGTCTCACCCCAGGGGACCCTCGCAAATAGGAATGTACAGGCTGGGTTTATTTTAATACCTGGGACTGTGTGCTGGTCCTTCCATGCTTACAAATTAGCTACCATGCTAGAGTACAAGAAAGTTTATCTCCTTGTCATTAACTTATATCCTTTATATTCGAGGAGTGATTTCTTTTCTGTGGTCCTGAACTCAGGACCCTGCGCTTGCCAGGCAAGTGTTTATTCTACTGATCTATCTCCTGTCCCTCAAAGCGTCATTTCAATTTAAGAAGATAAAGTCAGATTTTCTGTACTGTTGCATGACTTTATTATTTCATGAGTAATATTTTATTCTTTTACAGCATTATCTGATTCTCGGGGGAATTTTCTTTTGAATGGAGATTTTTTTGTAAATGCGGCAAAGAGAGAGATCAGC
The DNA here is from genome assembly GCA_004027025.1 of Myocastor coypus. Classification (NCBI taxonomy): domain Eukaryota; kingdom Metazoa; phylum Chordata; class Mammalia; order Rodentia; family Myocastoridae; genus Myocastor; species Myocastor coypus. Next base: position 27,709 of record PVJA010009019.1, read on the forward strand.
ATACAAGGGGCTACTTTCGAGTACAGTGGCTCAAACCGCTCAGTGGAAAGACTTAACAGCACGGATCGCCTGGAAGAAGACCTTATTATACAGGTAAAATTTTAGTACACATTGCTAAGACTCAACTTTAAATACCCCGTAAACTCTGCTGGCTAAGTGCTCAGCATTTATGACGGAATGTAAAAATACCATCTTAGCAGTGTATCTTTTATAAATTAATTGTATGCCCTTTGTGTTTTTATTGAGGTGTTATGTGTGGGTAAAGAACACAGACCTGATGTACACTATTCCTTCAACGTCCCGGTGGAGGAGAGGACCGACCGGTTCACGTGGGACCCCTATGGACCCTGGCAAGACTGTAGCAAAATGTGTCAAGGTAGCCTGGTATTGAGTAAGGAAGAGAGAAGGGCTGCCGGGCGTGCTGGCGAGGGCCCCTCCTTTCGCTCTGTCCCTGCGTGGCATGCACGTGCGGGTGGGTTGGCGTCTTCTGCCTGCCTGCTGTCCTCCTTGCTCTCTTTTTTCTGAGTCTTACACTCAGCAGTGCTATTTAACTCTGCCTTTTAACAGTCTCCATCCCTTCTGCTTTGCTGTTCATGTCCTCGCGCTCTCTATTGGCAGCTGTGAAAATTCCTCTGACTTACTCCTCTGTCCCGGTCCCGCTGAATTCTTTGCCCTTGAGCCTGCTCCTATTCGCCTGTCCTAGCAGCCTGTCTGTCCTGTCTTAGTGTCGACGACGTATCAAACTTTCCTGTATTTCCCTTGCTGACCAGAAGCAAACGTAGTCATGCGGAGGGCCTGAGCCACTGCAGAAGTAAGTGGAGGGGAAATGGTCCCGCGGGGAGATGGGCGGTAGGGCAAGCGCGCGGGCGGAGCCGGCAGGCCACGTGGGCTGTAGTCGTGGAAGCTTCGTCGTGCAGTTTTGGAGGTGAGAGCCTTACGAAAGGCTGCCTTATTTCAGACTTTCAGTGACACCCCCGTTCTGCATTCAGGTTTTAAAGTCTAGTGGCTGCTACAGGAACATAAGTAAAAATCCTAATAGAAAACAATAAATCAGAGATAAGCGCTTCCGAGGTGGGGGAGGGTCCTGAGAAATTCCTACAGGATGAAAACTGGTAGAGTAGAAGAAGACTTGTGCAGGAAGAGGAGTGGGGTGCGATTGCGAGGGAGCTCAGCACATGTGGGAGGGGTCCTCACAGAGGAGACGGGCAAACAGATGCTGAGAACCCAGGGGCAGGCTAAGAGTGCTGCAAGGGGCCCAGGGCATGGTGTCAACTGCTTTCAGGAAGCAGGGCCACCATGGTCCTACAGTGCTGTGACAGTGCTGCCCAGGACACAATGGGACAAGTACACTGGGTACTGCCTGGGCAGGAGTCTGAGAACACATGGCTCTTGACCATGCCAGTCAGCAGTGATAAATGACCGGGAAAGGCAGGAACTCCGGGGAGAAGGAGGTGGGATGAGGAGGGGTTCAAGGCCCTGGTGCTCCTCACAGAGGTGGCCTGAGTCAGGTGGCCCGGGATGGCATCTGCACCACCAGGTTGTGGTCACGGGTATGGGGAGCAGGCCGCAGAGCTCTGCAGCAGGAGACTTCCACAGCGTGGCCGCTCCCCAAGTCAGAAGGTTCCAGAGCAGTGGGGGTCCAGCCCAGAGGGCTCCCTTGAACATCTAGTGTGGAGGAAAGGACTTGGCAGTTCCTTGCCACGTGGTGTGCCTTCTGTTCCCTGTTCTTGTGTGACACTTGGGGTTCTCCTAAAATTTAATTCTCCCTATTTTATTTGCTTTTCACTTACTTTTCTGTATACTCAAGAGTCATCAGTCCTCAAGTTTTTTGTCAGGGCTGAAGAGTTTTGTCTGATGGTGTCCAACCGTGTTCTTGATCAATTTTAATTTTCCTTCCCTCTGTCTTCCTCTGTGACCCTCCTTGCTGTGATGCTAATTCATCATCACCTGGGGAGCCTGTTCCACTTTGTCCTCCGTTAGTTTCCTTGTTTCCTGAGTCCCATCCCTTCTTCATTGAGAATTCCTGCCTTTCTTGGCTGAAACGTTCCTCAGCAGTTCACTGAGAACCTTTTCATCCCTGAAAATAGCATCATTCTAGTTTTGTACTTGTCAGATACCTGCAGGGCATCAAATTTCTGGAGTAGAATGTTTCCTTAGAAACTCTTGTTTTTTGCGCTATGATTTTCCCTGCATCTCAGCCTCCTGTACTTGAAAGCTGCATTTTCTACTCTGAGTTCTGTAAATCTTCTCCCTAATTCTAGTGGCTGAGACGTGCGGCCATCTTCATTTCTTTTCTTGGTTGATGTATTTGATACAGAGTCTCACTTAGCTGCTCAAACTCATAGTGCTTCTCTTGTTTCCAGCCTCCCCAGCCCTGGGATTATAGGTGTGCACCACCACATCTGGTCTCAGTGGCAGGGTCAGCGTGCCTGAGGGTGGGGCCAGTGTGGCATGTGGTACCAGGGATGGAACCCTGGTCTCTGTGCTTGCCTAAGCGGGCTCTTAGTCCACTGAGCTATCTCATCAGCCCTATTGTGTCTTGATGTGGATTTATTTATATCAGTTTGCTTATATAATTATGTTGTCGTTCTGATTTGGGACTGTTTAGATTCTTCGTCTTGAGGAATTTTATTGCCTTGTTTTTATAATTTCCACATGCCAATTCTTCTATGTTCCTGAGATTTGCATTATTGTTTTGTCTCTTAAACTGAGTCCACATTTTCTGGTTTCTCTTCTCCATTTCATTATTTTATTAATGTTTCTTCTTGCTATGGCTTTCCTTTATTTCATGGATCCAGTGTCATCCATTCTTTTGCCTCACTTGAGCTCTTTTAGGTTAGAACTTTTCCTCAGATGTCTGTGGATCTTTTGTATCTATTCATATTTAAGAAACTCTGGGGGCTGAGGACATAGCTCTGCAGCATAAGTGCCTGCTTGGCAAGCTCAAGGACTGGGGTTCAAGCCTCAGTACCACGTGCTGTGTCAGTCCTGGAACCCCAGGCCTGCCATGCTGGCTCCAGAACTAGACATGGTGCGTGCCTGTAATCCCAGTGCTAGGGAGGCTGAGGCAGGAGGGTCACTATAAGCTGCAGGTAAGGTCCTGTACCAAATAAATAAATAAATAAATAAATAAACAAACAAATAATAAATAAATTGTAAAGAAATTCTGAATTGCTAACTCCAGGTCCTCTGTGAGTTACCAGGAGCTCCAGTGTAGCGTCATGAGCCTGGCTGTAGTTCTTACTGGGGTCACCTCTGTCATTTTGCATTTTATTCTGCCTAGAAGAAGAGCTAACATTGTATCGTGATTCTTGCCCGTTGTAATTAAGCAGAGCTGCTTTGGGCGAGAAGGCGAAGAGCTTACGAGTCCCTCAGAAATACTTTGTCATCAGTTCTGTGTTTTTCAGGCCTGCCTCTCACACATTTTCCTCTTCAAAAGAATCCGGTACTTTTGATTCCTGAGTTTTTCTTGGAGTTTGTGGCAAAGCCGCTTCCCTCTCCACCTCCGCAGGCTTAGGTTTCGCCTGCTTGGCTGTGTGAAGTCTCTAGCCCTGCTGTTCTACTCAGACTGTCCTTTGCTTGTCTACCGGGTTTCCCCGCTATATGTATATTTAGATATGGGCCTTTGAAGTTATTTAGATATGGGCTTTCAAGTTATTTTAAGGGGTGTTTGGGAAAGATCAGAGATAAGCAGCCACGTTCATGTTTAGTTAACTGGAAATGTAGCGCCATACTTTGATAAGGCAGGGGCTTGGGCTCCTCAGTCCTTGATTCCTTTCTGACTGCTCATGGCAACAAATCTGACCTCTGCCTTCACAGGACGGCTGCTTGTAGTTTGCTTTGCTGTACGCGTGCTATATACAAGTATGTCCACTTCGTTTTAAAAAATAATTTGCAGACTTAGTTTATAGCAGTTTTAAACTCAGTGGAAAATCAAACAGAAAATACAGAAAGTTTGAATGCCCCTCCCCATATTCTAACATGTTAATGTCCTGTCTCTGGTGCATGTGTGCGTGCGTCCGTGTGTGTGACCAGTGAGGTGATTTGGGTGTGTTATTGTCCACTAAAGCCTATGCTTTATATTGAGGCTCACGCTTCGTGTTGGAAGTTCTATAGATTTTGACCAGTGTGCGCTGCCAAAGTTTCATCGTTGTAGTAGTGGAGAAGTTTTGTTGCCCTAGAAACGCCCCGCATCTCACCTCCACCGCGACCTTCTGTGATCCATCAGTGCCTTTTTAATTCATGGTTCCAGGCTACAGAGCAGCCCCACCTGAGAAACGCCACTAGTTAGAATTGCCACGGGTCAGGTCTCCTGCCACGTGGCCTACGTCCGATGCCGGCAGACTGGAAATGTTCTTGTGTCTGGAAGTTATGGTGACATTTTCAGGGAAAGGGACAGCAAGGAATGCAGAATAGTACTAAGCATGGTCACCACGTGCATTGGCTGTCACCCTTGTCCGTTTTCTCCCCCAAGCTGGTCGTCCCAGCTATGACGCGTTTCTTTCTTCTCTATGCCTGTCCCACCTGCCTTTCATCTTTTCGCTAAGCAAACTTGTAAATAATTCAGGACTTAGTGTCCTTATGATAAAAAGTAGTTCCTGCCTAGACTGACATACTAGTTTATGCGGTGCGTGGCAATGACAAGTTCTGCTGCCTTAGTTGAACCCTTTAAGCTGTTGCCAGAATTAAATGATTTTGGATCCTCCATTTATGTGAATTTTTCTTTCCCTTTTCATTTCTATGTGACTTTGGCCAAGGTCTTCGTAGAAGGAAAGTCACCTGTGTACGCAAGAGTGATTACACGGTTGTGTTGGACAGGAGCTGTGACCACTTGCCCCTTCCGTTGTTCGCAACTGAAAAGTGCAATACAGACTGCGAACTAAGGTAAGGGAGAGACACAGTGTGGTGTGGCCCACAGGCAGTAGGACTAGTAGTGAGATAGACAGGAATCACTGCACACTGCACAGGGGTCGTTGAGACCCAAGTCCTGCCCCTGCCATGGTACAATACTCAGTAACTAACTTGAATTTTTAGTCATAGCATTAGCTAAATATCAGGTTATAGGGCCGGCCAAATAGCTCAGCAGATAAGAGCATCGGCAAGCAGGCACAGGTTTCAGGGGGCCTGCTGTGCTGGCCCTGCCTCCAGGGCTCGGGGCTTGATGAGGTAGCAGTGGACACTGGGCGTGGTGGTGCGGGCCTGTAATCCCAGCTCTTGGACCGTAAGCAGGTAGATCACTACAAGTCTGATCTAGTAGTGAGACCCTAAATACCCACTAGATGCTTCCCTAAGATACAGAAGAAAAAAAAAAAAAATCAGATGATAGTTCTCCACAGTTTGTGTAGGAGAACGGAAGCAATTTCACCTTATAAAGTCAGTATGAGTGTACTAAGCTGAAAGCCATGGTTTCAAGATCTAAAGTAAAAAAAAAAAAATTAGCATTTTGATTATGTAATTCCTGTTGAAAACATGCCTAGCACACTGAGAAAGGCGTGAGGACTGGGGAGCCATACAGACTGATTTGCCTCACGTCTCAGTATTTCACTCACATCAGCTGTTAAGGGCACGGTCCCCAAGTGAGGCTGCGACGTTCACACATCCAGCCTAGGCTTCTTGCCTTCTTGTTTTTTTTTTTTTTTTTTTTTTTTTTTTTTTTTTTTTTTTTTTTTTTTTTTTTTGTCTTATTGAGACAGGGTCTCGCTATGCAGTTCAGGCTGGCCTTGAGCTCACTTCCGTAGCCCAGGCTGGTCTCGAACTCACATCGATCCTCCTGCCTCAGCCTCCCAAGTGCTGGGATTACAGGCGTGAGCCACCACGCCCGGCTTCTTGCCTTCTTGTATGCGCCATTGGTAGTGGCCTGATGCCAAGGACAGTAACTCCATTGTCCAGTCCATGTATTCTTGCATTGTCGTCGGTGATATTCAACATCCAAGGATAGTCTGATCCTCTTGCACTGAGCAAGGAATAAAATCCTTAAACTTGTTACTAGGGTCTACTTGAGAAATTTGACTCCACATACTATTTTTACTTGTCGAAAAATGTTTTCAGTCCAAACATATGTATGTACTTATTTACTTACTTATAAGTTATTTATTGAAGTGGGGGTCTTCCTGTGTAGCACAGGCTAACCTTGAGCTCCCAGCAGTCCTGCCTCAGCCTCCTCAGTGCCAGGATTCCTGGTGTTTACCCTCATGCCCAGCTCCTCCAAACATATTTAAGTGGAGATTACCTGAGTACTAAGAAAGAAAGATCTACTTTATGGAACTGTTCTGCCAGCTTTGAAAAGCTTTATCTTTATTGGTTAGACTCCATACATTCCCAGATATCAGTCTGGAGGGCATTGTACAAGGACAGGCTTCCTGACTGACAGGCAGATCTGCTCAGACGTGGTCTTGGATCTGCCACTCAGTCCCTGGGTGGTGTTCATCTACACAGTTGTTTGCAAAGGCTCGAAGGGAGAGTGGAGTTCCTTGAAAATGTATCCAACATTGTTACCAGGCATCAGCATGAGTGAGGTCAGTGGGCTCAGGGTGGACCCCCTGTGTCCACTACGGCTAGACCAGTTCCGTCTTTATGTGTTTTGTCAGCAACTAGCATTTTATTTAGAAGCAAGTCACATTTCTGACAAAAATTCAACTGGACAACCAAATCTTTGGGTCTCATTTTCTCACAGGAGAAGTTTAAGTTTGGGCTCTCCAAATCCTCAGAACTTGTTAGACCTTGCTGCAGTGGTACATCATTTGTTTTAGGCAGGATCCTGGCTGTCAACTGTTAAGACTTTTAAAAATTGAATCAAATGCTCGAGTCTCCCTCAACCTTCTCACTCATTTGTGCTCGTGAGGGTGCCCCCTGGTGTTCATGTCTTCTCTCCTAGGTGGTACGTCGCCGGCAAAAGTGACTGCTCCACGCACTGTGGCCTGGGACACAGAACCTTGGATGTCCACTGTATGAAGTATTCTCACAGGGGACAGCCTGTGCCAGTAGAGGACCACTTCTGCGGTGACCAACCGAAGCCCCCTACCCGAGAGCCATGCCACGGTGACTGTGTCTTAATCAGATGGCATTATTCAGAGTGGTCCCAGGTGCATGGAAACATTGCCCGAGATTACACTACCACCTTTTTTTTTTTTTTTCCAATTCAACATTTATGTTTTTCAAAAGTCTATTTTTTGAAGTTTCTTTTGCTTGAACCAAAACATGTAATAGATCTTATGAAATAGAAAATGCTCAAAGGAAACAGGAATGGGAGGGAAGGGATTGGAAGAGGGGAAAAAAAGGATGAAATGGAAAGGAAGCTTTGTAAATAAGGAGGGGAAAGGGGGAATGGGGAAGAAAAGAGGAACTCAGGTATCTGAAGGTCCAAGTTCCCTATGATGAATGGGATTGTTCTTTCTAAATTGTACCAATAATCTTAATTTGAAAAATTGGGCTTGCTTTTCCATTTCTAAAAGTAACCTCTCTTTGTGTTTGCTTTGCTTTATTTTGATTTTGAATCAGTGTTCCAGCAGTTGTGGAGGCGGGGAGAGGTCGCGACAGGCTTACTGTGTGAATCACTTCGGCCACCGCCTCACCGACCAAGAATGTCGGCAGCTTCCCCGCGTGCTGCGAGAGCGCTGCCATGAGTTTTCCTGTCCTAGTTGGGCTACGAGTGAGTGGAGTGAGGTAACATGGAACACACAAGGCACTGAATCGTTTTCGTCAGCTAGGAAAGCTTCACATTTAAAAAAATTTAAAAAATTCACTTTGTAGAGGCCACAAAAGGGTAAAAATGGCATGTCCTTAAACTGCTCACAGTTGTCAGGTTAGAAATGGCCCTTTCTCATTTTTAACCTAAATAACTTATAACCTGACCACTTTTATAAGAATGTGCTAGTGCCCATGGCAGCCTGGGATCTATAATTATTTAAGCTTAGTTTTGCATCTTTGTTTCTAGTCCAAATGAATATTCCAGTGGGGCTAGGCAGCAGACATGTGAGGTGGCCGGGGTCACTCAGTGCACGTCCTAGAGGAGTAGAGGAAGTGCATGCAGGAGTGGCTTCCCCGGGTTGTAATCTACAGATGCACTGTTGCACCATTTGTAACACGCATGTGCTGATGTCTCGCAGTGCCCTGTTACCTGTGGAAGAGGAACAGAGCAGAGGCAGGTGTGGTGCCAGCTGGGTGAAGATCGCCTGGGTGACGGGTTCTGCAGTCCAAGTACCAAACCCGAATCTCTGAGGCCATGTGAACTTCATAGGTGTGCGTCCTGGCAAGTAGGACCATGGGGCTCTGTGAGTATACGCTGTGGGCTCTTCTCATTCGCTCTGTCATCACAGAATGGCAGGGGGGTTGGACTGTATTAGCTCCCTCCCTGGCAGAGTCAGTGAATTAACCCCTGAAATGCGTACCTTTACCTACAGAATTTCGACATTCATGCTAATATTTCTGGGGTGACTATTTCATCTTTGCTTGTGAATTCACTATAGTGAAAAATGCTGTATGTCTTACGTTTTGGTTGGCTTTGATTAAACTATAAATATTTTCATGTCTGGCCTGTACGCTGGTATTTTTACTGTATCGATGTAGGAACTATGTAGCTGTTTCACCAGCCAGGAGCTAGCCAACTGCAGGATGAGCAGGGGTCAGGCTGGGTGAGGGTGGGTAGCCCACGACCATGCACCAAGACACCAGTCCCAGTTCACCCTTCCTCTTTAAGGGATACCCATCTGGAGTTACTATGTAGTCCTTAAGAAAAAGACAATGGCCTTTCTGATCAGTGCGCTTTTCCCTTGCAGTGCTCCGCCACTTGTGGGCGTGGGTATCAGATGCGTGCCGTCCAGTGTGTCAGTGAGCTGTTGAGTGCGGTGTTGGATGCCACAGAGTGCCAGGCAGCCAGTCACCCAGGTGACAGGCAGGTAAAGGAAACCTCTTCACAGATGAGGGCAAAACTATTTGTGGTGCAGGAAGAGTACTGAGACATTCAAATTATTTTATGAATACTTTTCTTGCTTCAATTTCTATACCTAAGAAATGTGTATGTGAGATGTAATGGTCACCACTTTCGGCTGTGCTAGGGATTTTATAGCGTTACTGTGAAATATTATGCCCCTTATCTTCCATTAGATCATTTATATATTCCCGATTCCTTAACTGCCCAAGAAGTATATTATTTATTACTATGAAAACAGTGATCCTGTGCTTGAATGTAGACTTTTGTGTTCCTACAAAAGTAAGGACTTTAAGATTCAGAATCTTTTTAGGACTAGCACGTAACAGTGCTTTATGCGTTAGAAAACAAAGACATGCAGATCACCTGTTTGCATGTAACTGTTCATGAATGAATCACGTGAACAATGAAATGAAGCCTTAGATTTATGCAAATCAGCATGGTAATCAGCTCATGTTCTGTGGCATGTGTTTTCCTTTGGAGCAGGACTGTGTAGTCGCACCTTGCCTAACTACCTCTAACATCTGGGCGACATCCTTACCAGCTCTTCCCACAGCAAGGGGAGCACAGTGGCGGCACGGATCTTGGACCCCAGTAAGTGGATTTGTTTAAACACCTCCGCTGCTTCCATGGAGGCTTTGAGACCTCAGCAGGATAGTTTCCCAGATCTCCCAAGGTGTGCATTGATTCTGAGGTAATTGGAGGGTGTGGATGAAGGATAGGATTTAGGATTAGGTAACCTAATAGCTGAGTCATGCTCTGCCTGTCACAAGCTGTTGGGTCTGAGCAGGACATTTAAATATTCAGGATCTATTTTTCTGAAGTGCAAAATGGTGATAATAATAGAGCTGTGTCATCATCATTATGAAAAACAGATGTGGTATCAGGCATTCATCAACTTTATTTTTTGTAGTACTGGGGATTGAACTCAGGACCTTGTGCTTGCCTGGCAGGCATTTATATTCTAATTATATTCTAATGAGCTATCTCCCCAGCCATTTATCAACTTTAAACTGCATGTATTTGCGTGTTGCTCTTCTGGACTAAGAGCTTAATAATGTATTTGGAATATATCATTTGTTTTACTTTTTTTAAAAGTGCATTTAGTACAAGGTCTACAGGGTCCCACTGCGTAGATCAGACTCACAGTGAGTCTCCTGTTGTCAGCCTCCCAAGCTCTGGGGTTCCAAGCATGTGCCACCATGTCCAGTCTCAATTGCAGCCTCAGCATGCCCAGGGGAATCGACCCCCTGCTGCTGCATGCTTTACTCTTGCATTTTATTTATGGGGTCATGAATGTTCTATTACTTGAGTTGTTCCACGTTATTTTTAGTGATGTGATCCTTGCACACAAAATGTTTTCGGTACCTTTAATATTGATATATAAACAGTATTCCAAGTCATTATTTTTATTACATTATTATATCAGCTTCATAAAATTTACTGTCTAAACTAGAACATGTATTAGTCCCATGTGAGCCTGACTCCTAAATGATGCTGGGTGATTGTATTTATGATTTAAGGTTTTTAGGAGAGGGTCTTTTAGAAATGTCACAGCTCTCAGGAGAAAGGCATTCTGTAAGGTCTCCAATGATTCGATTTTGCCAGTGTTCCGTGTCTTGTGGAAGAGGTACTCAGGCCCGCTACGTGAGCTGTCGCGATGCTCACGACGGAGTGGCAGACGAGTCATACTGCGCGCCCTCACCCAGACCCGCTGACATGCAGGCCTGTTTCAGCCCTTGTGGAGAGTGGCAAGTGGGAAATTGGTCACCTGTAAGTATTTTTTAAAAGATGGGAGCAAAAATTTAAATACAGAATTTGAAAGGTAGTACAACGGAATACCCTATAAATGCCGCCTACGTTTCTGACCAGTGTTCAGCTCCCTGTGGCCGTGGAAAAGCGAGCAGACAGGTTTTGTGCATCGTCCACCACCAGCCAACAGCTGAGGCTTTCTGCGACCCCGACCTCCGCCCGGTGGCAGAGCAGGAGTGCGCGCTGGCAGCCTGCCCGCCCACCTACGCCCGCTTCCCTGGCTCCTTGGAGCAGCCCAGCCACTTCCCTGGCAGGGGCTTCCCGCGAACTCACAAGCCTGAAGACAGTCAAGATCAGGGGGGCCATCTGCCCATCAGAGGGAACCAGTGGAGGACAGGACCGTGGGGCTCAGTAAGACATTTTTAGAATTATATGAATTCTGTGCCTTGTTTTTTTTAATGTATTTAGTGCAGGGCCTCTACGCACCTCGGACTCCTAGTGATCCTCCCGTCTTTAGCCTCCCCAGTGCTGGGATTACAGGTGCGCACCGCCACTCTGTGCCTTTTTATAGTGTAGCTCTTTTTCTTTAATGTATTTAGTATGGGGTTTACAGGGTCTCACTACACAGATCGGACTCTAGTGATCTCCTGTTTTCTGCCTCGCCGAGTGCTGGGATTAGAAGAGCGCGCCACCACGCTCAGTCTCAGCCCGCTTCTCAGTGTGCACCACGGGCGGGCCGCCTCGGCACCCCGGGCATGGAACCCCAGCTGCTGCACTCTGCCTGCGCAGGTGCTTTACAGTATAGTTCTTCAAAACATAGGTGTACACAAACTCTGTTACTATTTTTCTTTTTATGTGTTTGGCACAGGACCTCACTATGCATTTTCAACTCTAGTGATGTTCCTGTTTTCAGCCCCTCAGCGCTGTGATTACAGGCATGTACCACCACACCTGGACTTGGTGGCTGGCTCAATGTGTCCTGGGGTTGGGCTGGCATAGCATATGGTACCAGGGATCCAACTATGGTCTTGTGCTGGCCTAAACAGACGCTTGGTCTGCTGAGCTATCTTGCCAGCCCTCAAATATTTTTAATATTTAATTTATCTGATGAGCAATAGCTTAAATCTTAAAAGAGTTAGACATGTTTAATCCTGATTACAAATCCCCAGAATTTTTACTAAATTATATATTACCGTGGTATTATGATTACAGAAGAATGCACTTAAAAACAATCTGATTAGTGTCCATTATAATAAAAACAAGGGAAAACCTGTTAGGAACTAAAAGACTATCAATGTTCATGAAAAATATTACTGTAAGGGCTGGGGAGATAGCTCGGTGGTGTAAGAGCCTGCCTGGCAAGTGCAAGGACCCAGATTTGATCCTGCTACTGCATGCCATGCAAGCCTAGGTGCCAAGCTGGCCAAAGCTGGATGTGGCGGTGCATAGTGCACTCGTAGAAACCCAGTACTGGGGAGGCTGAGACAGGAGGATCACTGCGAGTCTGAGCTGCATAGCGAGATCTTGTACCAAATAAGTGATTAAAAAAGAAAAATATTACTATGATAACAACAGAAAGGGTGCAGTTGTTCCTATTATATGTGTAATTAGTGAAATTAATAAGAAAAGCACTAAAGTAAAACTTAAGAAACAGAACACAACCTTGCACTATTTCTTCACAGTGAGACCATAAAACTATTATTCCTTTTTCTTTATACGATGTTCAGAACGAGGGTGAAGGGTTATTCCTAGAATGATGTAGGGCTTGCCTTTACTTCTCTGAATTCTAGGACTACCATTGTAAAAGCTCAAGTGTTCTGGCAGAGTTGCTTGATTCCAGCTGTGATTCCAGCTGTGATTCCAGTGAGGAGGATTTCAGCGCTGAGGTGGCCTGGGCGGGGTTTCCCTCTGTGTGAGCCGCAGTGTGGGGGCCGTAGCTGTGTCTCTCTGCTTTGTCCCCACCAGTGCTCTCGCAGCTGTGCCAGAGGTCTTCAGCACAGGGTCGTGGTCTGCCAGGATGGAAACGGACAGAGTGCCAACTTCTGTGATCCCGCCTTGAAGCCACCGGAGTCCACACCCTGTGATTTGGGACCTTGTCCACGCTGGAACTATGGAAGCTGGGGAGAGGTAAGCCATGATGTTCACTACACTGTCCATGGAGATGGTTCCATCTGTGGAGCCCTTAGGTCGCTGGATACAGTTGGATGGTATTTCATTGTACTGTGCTAGAATATGTCTTTTATTTAACTGAATGATTAAAACCACACTATTTTGTTACATATTCTTTCAAAAGTCACTCTCTCACCCATGATAGAAAACATAATTCCAAACTTTGGATGAAGACCTGAGGTGCCAGCCAATATGTCCAAACTAATAACCTTATAAAATTTACATTTTTTAGAAGTTGAGTTGGTAGAATCATAGCAGAAGGTTGACACTTAGGCCATGTTTTAGCCTATTGCTAAGTACTTCATTTCATAAATCTTTTCCTTTAAGTCACACAGCTGTAGATATTGGAAATATAATTTTGAAAATGGTCCCTTTAAGCTGGCCAAGGTAGGGCACACCTGGAATCCAGTACTCGAGTGAGAGAGGCAGAATTGTAAGATCCAGTCCAGCCTGGGCAACTCTGTGCCTTACCAAGACCCCATCTCAAAAAGTAAAAAAAAAAAAAGATGTAAAACTGTAGTTGAATCTTCAGTACCAGGAAAGAAAAAGGCACTGGGAAATTTTGTCCCCATGTATACTTTGGATGGATACGAATAGGAAACAAATATGTATAACTTACAGGTCAGATACTTGAGCCAAATGATTTACATAATGGTTTTATACACAATGTCTCCTTACAGAAAATTTGGAAATAATTTTTAATAGGTACGCTTTTGACAAGGTTTGAGTATAGTACCAAAAACATTTTAAAAAGGGACTTCAGTTTTCCAAAATTAAAGTTACTCCATTACTTCTGAATTTATGTTCATTTTAAAAATTTGTCATATGCAAATGTTTAAAGGAATAAGAGCTTTTACCATTTTAATAAGTTTCCTGCTGGACTCTTGTTCTATAGGGATTATGTGACCAGGTTCAGAGCACACATTGACTTGCTACCCACTGTTTTCATATAACATGTCCTCAATATCTTCATTTTTATCAGCTTTTGTCATTTTTAATGCACTGTGATCCATTGATTAGATACCATACATTATAAAACTAATACTGGGTAAATTAATTTGTATCTGGCTTACCCTACCAATATTATCATATAGACTTTGGATACCTTCTTCAAACATGACATTGTACCAATTCTTGAAATGTGAAGTTGTAAGTCGTGGCTTTAGAATGCTGATTTTTGGACTATGGAATGTGATCACCCTCAGAAAGAGACGCTGGCCGCTTGAGCTCTCAGGCAACTGCTAAAGCAACAGCATGGTCTCTCGAAAGCCTCCTGACTTTGGATCTTCTTGTTCTTATTTTTAGTGTACACAAACATGTGGAGGAGGAATAAGGTCAAGAGTTGTGGTATGCCAGTTTCCCAACGGCCAGGTGTCACAAGAGCACAGCTGTGAGGTGCTAAACAAGCCGCCTAGTGTGACACCGTGCCACGTGCACGCCTGCCCTGGTCACGTTTCGTGGCATCGGGGACCATGGAAATCGGTACGATAGCGTTCTCCGTCTCCTCTTTTGTTGCTTTAGTTTACTACGTCTTTTTCACTTTAATTTCCTCTCTTTATAAATTGTGAAAACCACATGTTTTATCTTCTCCAGTTTTTCTTAAAAGCAAATCACTCGCCACCTTAGCGTGTGTTATTAAACTTGATAAGCTGAGAATTCCATTCAAATACTGTAACATATAGTGCTTTATTGTGTATTTATTTTTATTGTGAATTTTGAGCCCCGCATTATTCTAATGGAAGTGTTTTGCCCCATTCTGGCTTGCCTTCTAATTCATCAGAAATGTCTTGCTATTTACATTTGTATGTACTGTTAACACTTTGCATATAACAATGGTGAAGGATCAGCCAGCCATGTACTGTCCGAGCGTGTAACTGTGTGTGGCTTTCGTCTGTGTCCAGTAACTGATACAGAAGTGAAAAACCTTCTTTTAAAACTTGTTTTTATCATTGTTAAATGCATTATTTTGTTTGGAAATGTGAAAATGTTATGTTGAAGAAAAGATAGGTTTACTTACATGAAGTAAATTGTTTACAGTTGGTTAAATACATCATGAGAAAGTATGACTTATATAATTATATATATGAATATTGGCTTTTTCCACTATGTGGATTTACTGTGTATAGAGATATTTTAATCTTCTGCAGTAATTTTTTGTAGCCAGGCACAAAACTCAAGTATTACTTGCGAATAGTTTATTTTTCTCTAGTATTCTTCAAATAGCCAAGCTTTGAGGAACAATGACTACAGAACTACATTGAGATTAGTATTTTAATCACTTTTGTCTTTTAAAATCTTGAGCAGCAGAATGTTTATTTTAGATGAAAAACAGCTATGAGTCTATCATCTTTTTATAACTGACTTTATAAAGGTGAGCGATTCTTTACTTGGAAGAAATTGTAACTGGGCTTCTACACGCAGTTTTCTGTGCTTGCCTACGTTCTGCCGCAAACGAACTTTTACAGTGAAATATGTATCCCATTTCAAGCTGTGGCATTTGAAGTTCATGGAAGGCTAAGCTACATGTTTATAGTCAGCAGAGCAATTTAGCTTCATTAGGAGAATTTTAGAATAAAATTGCTGCTTCAATAAAGTGTCTGTTTGTGGGGACTAATAAACAGAGGGAAATTTTGCCAATCCCTGTTCTCTTTAATGAAGAACAGAATGATATCTTTTAAACTTAGCACGAAAATGTATTTAAAAGTGATAGCATATTAGAAGTAGAAATGTTCTTTTTGAGTCAGTCTTAGGTCCATAGCTTTCATCTTTCATTTGATATTTTAAAACATTTTAAGATGTGCTGAGCTTGGTGAGAATCCCACCACGGCATTATGGTGCTCGTGCTCCGGCACTTTTGTGTACCTGAATCATATCATAGGTGAAAAGCCTGAGTTTTCATTACAAAAGAAATAATAAAAAAGCCCTACAAATTTATGAAATACTAAGGCGCTGTTTGCAACATATCTCTTCCAAAAGTAGTTCTTGGGACAATTCAATCTTTGCACTAGTTAAAAAAATGTAATATTTTTATTTTTTGATAAATTAAAAATGATGTTTTTAAAATCACAAATAAATGTTTATATTAGAATGTTTACAAACTTATTTATTTACTTTGCTGCATGTATATAGTACATATACGTTATTGGAGTTCCCGAATTTCCTTTATCATATAAACACTATTTATTTGTTTGGTCAGCCTTTTATATTAAAAGGATTTACGAAATCTGAAGTTTTATATCAAAAGCAAATATCATCTTTTGCCTCTTTCAGGGTTGCCATATGTTAACTAGACTTCAGAATACTCGTTATCAACATACCAGATTGATATTCTTTTATGGATAATTTTATTTTCAAAATATTTTTTTCATTAAGTTAGAAACATAAGAGGATACACGTATGCATGTGTAGGTAAATGAATGAAATATTTTCATTTTAAAGCAAAATAGAAACAGGAGGTGCCAAATCACTTTAAGGTTAGGAAGGGGTGAGAATGCACGGAATTTCTCTCCATGATGTGGGAAATCTTATTCTGTAATAACAGAAGAAGTAAGTGAATCTTAACCTATGCCTGTTAATTTAATTTCTGTGCTTTTGTGATTATCAATGTGAAGTAATTGTATGTTAACCCTTGTTTATTAATGATATATGTTGCTTTGTGCTGTGTTTAATCCATATGTATGCTGTATTTTTTGTTTACTGAATCAATGCCTAAAATATTTTAAGTCACTGATCAGCTATTGTAATGAGTACTTCCTTTCTTTTGGTGCTGTTTTTCTGAATGAATTTGTTAATTTCTCTTATTAAACATTTAATTGTTGAATAGTGTATGTTTTCATAATTTTCCTTTGTATGTGTGTAAGCTAATGCTATTTTTCAGATCATAATTCTGTTAAACTAACACTGGGACTTAAAAATGTAAGATTTATGTTTGTTTTTTATTTTTATACATTATAAACAATAAAAATAAGTGATGTATGCAATTTTATTTGGTAACTTGGAACAGATGCACTTATGATCAGGGTAGTCTTTTTTTTTTTTTTGTCTTTTTGAGACAGGGTCTCGCTACGCAGTTGAAGCTGGCCTTGAGCTCACTTTTGTAGCCCAGGCTGGTCTTGAATTCGCACCAATCCTCCTGCCTCAGCCTCCCGAGTGCTGGGATTACAGGCGTGAGCCACCACGCCCGGCTCAGGGTAGTCTTTAAAAATGAGTAAAAGCTTTACTTTTGTCTTCATGCATAGCAATGTATTCTTTAAGCAAGCATAATTTACATAATTTTCTCAGTAGGTCTCCCTTAAGAAGGAATTCATTTTCCTATATCTTATTTATTCCCTATATAGAATGAAATATTTGGTAGACAAATAGTGTGTATTCCAGTAAATTCAGAAGTTGATGACAAACAAGTATTTTTTTTTTTTCTTAAAGCACATTTGCTCACTAAATTTCTAATGTGATACAATGGAATACAACAAAGCCACTTTCAGGAATGAGCTTGTGGGGTTAGTACACACTGAGAAAGCCCCCAGTGTGTCAGTTCACAACTGTGCATAATGCCTGCCAGAATACCTAGGATCCCACACAACAGAGATGCCCAGCACTCTGCCCTGCAGCACTCCCTCGAGGCAGAGGGTATGCAAGGCATGTGCCCAGAGCTGTGGGGACAGGTTCTCTGGGGAAACGCAGTCTGAAACCATTCTTTGTTTTGACTTTGCAAAGTGGATTATTCTGTAAAAACTTCCGCAGTCATAAGTTATTGGCTTAAGTTTGCAAAAGCCACATACAAGGCAGCAAGTCCATGGGAAAAGATTTGTAAAATTGAGACTAGAAATATTTACTGTGTATGAAAATAATCTTTCTATTTATTATGCTTTCTACCATATCCTTCAAAGGCACATTTGTTGATTTTCCTAAAAATCATAAGTAATTACTATATATTAGGCAGGATACCTAGTCTCTGGAAGCAAATTAGACACATTTTTTACATACTAAAAGTTTGCATTTGAGTGATACTGAGTAAGAGCTTGATCATAATACACGGTGGAATTTTTACTTCATTTCCATAACAGTCTTTCGACTTATGGTATTTAAGATTCATAATTATAGATGATTAATCGATAAAATATAATTAATAATGAAGATTGCATTTTACTACAGGGTAATTTTGCTATTAAAGCTTACAAAATGTGAACTCGTAGGATACATTGTATTCTAACTTAGCAGGAGACAAGCCTTTCTAGTTCTACACTCAAAGAATATTGACTCCCAGTATCCCTACCCGCCCCCCCAAAAAGGAGAATCTTCACGTGGGTGCAGTTATCTTCCTGCTCTGCCCATGTGAATGTGTGTGTGTGTGTGTGTGTGTGTGTGTGCACATGCGTGTGTATTTGGTACAGGGTATCACTACACAGCTCTGACTCGTATTGATCCTCCTGTTTTTGGCCTCCCCAGCGCTGGGGTTATAGGCATGTGCCACCACACCAGACTTAGTTGCCACCTTACCATGCCAAGGGGTGGGGCTGGTGTGGCATGTGGTGCTGGGAACTGAACCCAGCCCTTGAGCTTGCCTAAGCAGGCACTTAGTCTGCTGAGCTATCTTGCCTGCTCCCATGTAAATTTCATGCAACACCAGAAAGGAGAGCATGGAAAGATGTCTAAATTGACCTAGATGAGGAGGTGCTAAAAGTAATTTTAGAGACACGGTTGGACCCTGCAGGTTTGAAGTATATGGTAGAGAAATGTAAGTAGTTATTCTAGACAATGCGGAGATCGAGAAGAAGCACAGTAGGTCTTCAGATGTACACAGTAGTTAGAGCATAGGGGAATTCAAAGATGTTTCAACAGAAATGGTGATATGCCATCTTTTTTCTTTATGTTTCTGAGTTAAGGGTAGAGAAATGCCCACCTGTCTATGGTAATTCTTTTGTTTCCCCAGGCACCCTGATTTAAGAATCTCTAGAGGAAAAAAACTGTAAAATAGTTTTAGAAGAAATTGATCTACATATTCACAATATGGATGTATATATGAAATATTTGTAAGATATATAAACATTGTGTATATTAGATTATTTAGATATCCTCAGATTTCCTATAGAGCTTTTATGTGTCAGTTTTCAGTTAGTTTGAAAAATTATATTTTATGTTTTACATCATTACAATAGGGAGATGTGTTTTGTTTGAGTTTTCTAACCAATTGATTCCCAATTAGACATTGCTGAAAATGTTTTGAACATGTGCTTTTATATTTTATCATATATTTACACATTATATGTTATAGTTATCTAATTTATAGAAGATATAAAGTAATGAATTTTAAAGGTTAAATTATTTAATATTAAATATGATTTTATTTCAGGAATGATTCCAAAGTTTTTCTGTCATTCAACCACTCCTGTAGCCATCTCATTTCTAAAAAGAGATAAGGTATGTTTTGTTAATTTTGAAAATCTTAGCCCTATTGGAGTGGTTTTAAAAATAATTTATTTCAAAATGAAGTTTTTAGTAGTTTCCACAGTGAAAAAACAACTTTCAATACTATCTCCAAATAGTTTATCATTAGATGCTCCTGTAATATAGTAGAAATTAGTTTTGAATCCAATATTATTAAAAAATTTAATTTCCATTTCTACAAACTTCAATTTTTATTGATACAAATCTTATATCTTAAAACACCTTTGAAGCTGAAGGTTTTTACTTTATTTTACTTTACCTTTTATGAATTTAGGACAGGGTCTATAGCAGCGGTTCTCAACCTGTGGGTTGCGACCCCCAATGGGGGTCGAACAAATACATAATGCATATCAGGTATTTGCATTCCGGATCATAATTGTAGCAAAATTACAGTTTTGAAGTAGCTGCCAAAATTATTTTTTGGTTTGGGATCACCACAACATAAGGAACTGTATTGCGGGGTCACAGCATTAGAAAGGTTGAGAACCACTGGTCTATGAGGTGTACAGCGTCTCACTACATAGATCAGACTCTTAGTGATCTGCCTGTTCTCAGCCCCCCAAGTGCTGGGATTACAGGCGTGCACCACCATGCCCAGTCTCAATTGCCATCTCAATGTGCCCTGGGGGCAGGGCCCGATTGGCATGCTAGGAATTGAACCCCAGGCCACTGTGCTCTGCTAAAGCAGGTGCTTTAGTCCTCCAAGCTATCTGGCTGGCCCTGAAGCTGCAAGTTTTTATTTATTTATTTATTTATTTATTTTTTGTCTTTTTGAGACAGGGTCTCACTGTGCAGTTCAGGCTGAAAGTTTTTAAACTTTGAAAGATTTGGAAGTCATTTGTGCAGAATGGAAATTTCTGCTTCAATGTCTTAGACGTACAGGACAAAAATTGTGGAGCTTAAACATGTTCAGACATTTCGAAGTGTTCTTATTAGGAGTTTCCAAAAGCAGCTTGTTTCTCACACACAGCTAAGTTTCTCCTTGTCCTTACCAGGATGGATAGCAGATACCACATTTGGAAAGTCTTTTTCCTAATGCCGAGTCAGGAACTCCTGCATCGGCCTGCTATGTCTGTGAGCTTGAGCATTATCAGCCGAACTCTCTGCATTCTCGAAACTAAAACACTAAGTGCCCCCCAGCGCCAGCGATGTCTCGAGGCTCTTCTCTGTGATCGTGTCCCCTGCATGCCAGCGCAGTGAGAGGCTGCGGGCTGCAGCGGGCCTGCTGCGTGGGGCAGCAGTGGTGCTGACCGCTGCGCAACCTCACACATCCTACATTATGGTGGAAGCCAGGCTGACCATGAAGGTCCCTCTAGGCAAGGCTTACCAGCTTTCTTCTTGTTATCATTCATTTTAATGAGAAAAAAAAAAAGATAAAATAGCAGTGGATCTGTTTCAAGACAGATTGGTATGACAGTTACAATAATTAATACATTGCAAATTGCTGTCTTTGTAGTAGTTACTCAGAGGACAAGATACAGACCTATCTTGTCTAAACACTATTAATACAAACGTTCTCAATGAACTAAGAGAAAATAACTATATCCTATCCTATATATATATATTTTTCCACAATAAAATGGTCCTTTATACTTTGGCAAAGTTAATAACACAAGGTTGCCTAGCAACTAATACCTGACCTTAACCAGACAAGATGTTTATCTCAGGACTGAGGTAGCTTGTTTGATTTAGGCACTGAGCCCTAGTCCCACCTACACACAATCAATTAATTTCCTAGCTTCCGTGGTTCCCAACATGTCCCGTTTTGTTGTTTTGTTTTGTTTTGTCAGAGATGGCTGTCCCATTGCAGTTAGAGAAGTTGTATTTGGAGTTTTTGAAGGAACTTTTCATACTTGATGCCAGGCTAAAGATTATAGGTACTTGAATTTAGCAAAATAACCCAATATAGTTCAATAGTCCATAAAACTAGTGAGTTATCAACACAACTGGTAATTGTCAGAAGTTGTTGACTTGAGTCTTTTACTCCTAGCATATTATATGGCATTACTTTTTATACTTCATAGTTACACTTTTCTGCTGGATGGTTAAGACCAAGATAAAGGAAAACCTGTATAGCTAAAAATGTAACTTTTGCTATTGACAAGTTCAGTCAGATCCCCTCAGGATTTACCCTGGAACCATGTACAGCACTTTATAGATCTTCGTCAGTGTCAGCCATCAGGATGAGTTGTGGCCTTTGGTTGACCAATTTGCTTTCTGAGAGAATTTTTTCTCTCTAGATGACTCTCCTTAGGCACACTCTACATCATCAATCACTGTTCTCTGTGGCATCATAATCTTCTTGATCAGAAAATTGGAGACACCACTGAGTTACAGTGCGTCATAGCAGAAGTTCTCTTAAGTCCTGAGTCCTCACTAACCTTGAAGGGCTGGAGCTAAAATATTGGCTATCATTTTAGCCCATCCCTCTAGTTTTTGGTTTTCAAACTTTAGTTGTTACACATCCAGAAGAGAAGCTTAATGATGTCATTACCTTCTAACAGAGGCAGATAAGCTTAACATCACTGAGTATCAAACACCTTAGACATAAAATGGAACTCTTACTTTCCAACAACCATGGATCTTCTAAAGTTTAAATCCCTATAGAATGTTAATAAGCAGCTGCACATTTTTACACAGAAATTTTGTAATTGACATTTTTTCTTGTCTTTTATTACCCTTTTTATTTTAAAAACATTTGCTTTAAAGAGAGCATGGCAATAGTTGATGTGATATTAGAAGCAGTACATACTTATTTATTTTTTTGAGGCAGGGTCTCACTATGCAGTTCAGGCTGGCCTTGACCTCACTTTTTGTAGCCCAGGCTGGTCTTGAACTTGCACTCACCCTCCTGCCTCAGCCTCCCAAGTTCTGGGATTATAGGTGTGCACCCCCACGCCCAGCAACAGCGCACATTTAAAATATCAAAATGACAAGTATTTCAAGCTGGCTTTATCTTATACATTGCTGTCTTCAATATAGCTGGTTAGCTCACAGATATCAGCATGTAGAGTTAATCAGAGTAAAAATTCTACCCATTAACTGTTATTTTCAAAAACTTGAGGGAAATTCTTAGGACCATTGCCTTAACCATCTTGTTCATATATAAATATATGGTTTTGCCCTTATCATATTTCCTAACTTTTCTCCTTTCTCTTCATTGTTTAATCCTTAAGTTCTCTCTTTCCATTTAACTATATTACACTTTTCAATTTTTATTTCTTCTTTTGAGTTCTTACACAAGGGAGATAATATTTACACATGTGAGTCTGGTTTATTTCACTTATGAGTATAGCTTCAAGTTGCATCTACTTACCTATGAAGGCTTCTAGTTTATTTTTCTTTATAGCTGAGTAATACTCCATTGTATAAAAATACCACATCTTTTTCATCCATTTCTCAGGTGATGTGCATTTTGTTCGTTTCCAACATTTGGCTATCACAAATGGCGCTGCTATAAACAAAGATGCATGTATGTCATTATTATATGATGTTTTAAGCTCTCTTGGGAAAATTATCAGAAGGGAGATAGCTGGAATGAATAGGATTTCCAGTTCTAGTTCTTTGAGGAGTCTCCATATTGAACTCCATAATGGTTGCACCAGTCTGCATTCCCACCAGCAGTGGAGGATTCCCCCCACCATCCCCCACAGCCTCTCCAACATTTATTGTTGGTTGATTTCTTTATAATAGCAATTCTTTCTGGGCTTAGATGATATCTCAAGGTTGTTTTAATTTGCATTTCATGAATGGCTAGTGATGTGGAGTATTTTTCATGTACTTATTTGCCTCTTACATTTCTTCCTCAGAGAAGTTTGTATTCATTTTGGATGCCCATCTTTGGATTGAGTCTTTAAATTTTGGGTCCTTAATTTTTTTTTAGTTCATAAATCTAGATAGAAGACCTTTGCCTGAGTGCTTATTCAAAATTTGTGGGTCATCTTTTCACCGTATTGGTAATTATTTTTGACATGTGAAAACTTCTCTATAAGAGAAGGTCCTGTTTGTTAATTTTCAAGCATTTCCCATGCAGTTTGATTTTTGTTCTTGAAATGTTTGCCTACCTCTCTATCTTCAAAATTTCTACCTACTTTCTCTTCTAGGAGATTTACTGTTTCTGTTTTCTTGTTTAGATCTTTAACCCATTTTGACTTTAGTTTAGTGCATGGTGATAGACTTGGATCAAGTTTTAGTTTGGGGCACATAGAGAGCCAGTTTTTCCAGCACCATTTGCTGAAGAGTCTATCTTTCTTCCAGTAAGCATGTTTGACTCCTTTGTTGAAGATCAGGTGGCTGAGTCTGTTTGTAGCTATATCTGCATCTTCTCATCTATTCCACTGAGCCTCAGGTCTATTTTTTTTTTCTTTTTGCCAGTACCATACTGATTTTATCACAGTAGCTTTGCAGTATAATTTCAAGTTAGCAATTGTAATGCCTGCTGCCTTACCTTTGTTGCCCAGTGGTGCCTTTGCTATTCTAGGTCTTTACTGGTTCCAAATAAATTTTAGGAATGATTTCTCTAGCTCTGAGAAGTATGTTGGCTTACTGGCTTTGTTGTGCCAGATAAAACAAAATATGAACAGAAATTCTTAAAATAATACTTCAGTGCTACTCCAAGAAATGCTTTTGCTGCCTGTAAGCCAGAATTCTCAAAGACTGACTTAGACCCTCAGGTTCAGTAACTACTCTAAAGCCACCCATGTGCAGAGCCAAGATTGGGACTCCACGGTTTGTTATCAGATGCACCGCCAACTAGTTGTGCTATTCTGCCTGCAGTTAAGTCAGCGAGCATGCTTACTCACTTTGTGCATAAATCTGTAGTATTTGTTTGGAAAGAGAGAGACAAAGACCACATCCTACAGTGGCGTGATCTTCAATGTATGAACAGTAGTATTCATCACATTCTATAGCTATATTTATAAGAGCTTAATGACATACTGCCAATTTTTAAAGATCGATTGGCATGGCACAGAGTAACTACTTAACTACATGTTAACTGGGCTTGGAAAAGATCCTCTAAAGTGGTTCTGAGACTTCTTTGATCCCCCTGGGAGTTCCATTTTGGAATTGGACACACGAAGACAGAGAATTTAGAAGTAATTATGAAGGGAATAAGGCCGACCCAACTCCAACCATCTCTCTGCTCAAGAATATTGAGAGTGAGCCAGGTGTAGTGGTGCACACCTATAATCCCAACACTCAGGAGGCAGAGGCAGGAAGATCGTTGCAAGTTCAAGACCAGCCTGGGCTACAAAGTGAGCTCAAGGCCAGCCTGAACTGCCAACATAGCAAGACCCTGTCTGAAAAAAAGAAATTATATATAACGAGCGCAACGTTTATTAAGCACTAGGCTAAGAAATGTGGAAAGCCAAATAGGAAGGAGAATGGTGTCCTTTGAAGGATTCACAAGCAATAGGAATTTAAAGTTACACACAAATAAGATAAAAAGGCACCATGCAAAGAGTGAGAAGTATGTGTCCTCCTGCAGAAGAGTGGGAGGTGGGGTTGGAGGAGCAGGCTTGGGTGCGATGGGTAAACCAAATTTCAGTGGGAAAGGAGGCACCAGGCGGGAGACGTTCTGGAGCTAGATGATACAGATAAGAAAAAGGAATTTGATTTGACTGATTTATAATGACTGAGTTTGTGTGGCTGGTTGTGAGACGGGGATCAGAGCCACAGAACAAAGGGCCTATGTGCAATATGCTTCTAACGATTTTTAAAAATTTCTTCAATAGCTATAGAAAAAGCATGGAATTTCTGGTGTAGAGTTCACAACTGTGTTTCAGATCTAGTCGGGAATTCGCACCGTACAAATGTAAGCAAGCTAGCAATAGGAAAGCAGAAGAAGCTAGGGAAGGAGAAGTGCATGGTTGCTTTTGATCCAAAGGTGGGGAGCACCTGAGAGGGGGAGGAGACACACAAGCCGGTGTCATGGCAGCACGTGACTGCCAAGAGGACGAAGCTGAGCAAGTCACAGTGAGGGAACTTCGGGAGGCTTGGGCTGTAGAGAGGAGAAAATGAGGAGTGAATGAAGGAGGTGATCGGGGAGCGCCGAGGTTGCAAGCCCAGGGGTCCCTGGGGCGGCAATCAGCGTGCCCCTCGTCTTTCCTAGGAGACTGTCATCTCGGCTTCACCCAGAGGACTGAGAGCGTGATGAGCTATCACTGTCATAGGCCTCGATCGTGGAGGTTAGGGCAAGAGCCGTGGCGTTCAGGCGCCGACCTGAATTTGAGTAAAATACGTGTTTTAGTGAATGATGTCGGGCGCAGTATTTAACTGTTTGTAAGGTTCCACTTTCTTGACGTTATAGAGTAGCTATCTACGGAGGCTACTGTTAGGATAAGTAACATGGAGCAATACAGAAAGCACTTTCCATAGAACCCGCTGCGTCGAGGCGCCGTCTCTTGGTTTTCGTCCCCACTTGTCCAGTGAGAGCGGAGTCTTTCTCCTCAAGGAGAATGCCTAAGTGTGACTGAGAAGGCTCATACTGTATGAACTGAAACAATACCCACCTAGCAAATTACACTGTAGTATAAAACAGAAACCAAGCCGGGCATGGTGGCGCATGCCTGTAATCCCAGCATTCGGGAGGCTGAACTGCATAGCGAGACCCTGTCTCAAAAAAGACAAAATAAATAAACAAACAAACAAACAAACCAGAAACCAGCTTGGGCTGGAGTTCAGTTTCTTCCTTTAAAGGTTTATGGAAATATACAGGTGATATCCAGCAAAGTTTCAAATCATGAAGACACAGTGCAATGAATTTCCAAAAGAGAAAAGGCCTATATAACCAGTGCCTGAACTAGGAACACCTGCACCCCAGCAATTGTTTCATACACCCCCCAATTTTTATCAAGCTTTCACATGCTGTCCCTTTTCTGACACCACATCCTGTAAAGAAGCTTGCCTGCTATTGAACTTTAGGTGGGCAGAATATGGTTCGTGAGAGTCACAACATATCTGAAATTGGATCGTGCTGCACATGGCTGTAGATTATCAGCTAGTACTGTACTAGCTAGCAACGTGAAATTATGTGACATGGAAGAGCGAATGAATATGATTTTTAGAGATATTTATTCTCTGGTTGACAGGCATTTGGAATTGTTTTGAATTTGGGACTCACACAGTTCATGTGTCTTCTGGTAAACACATATGCGCAGATAGGTTGGCTCTGTAGCCAGGGCTTGAATTACAGAATCCCAGTGTATGCATACGTTCTGTTTTAGCAGTTTAAGACAGTTCCCTAAAGTGGTTTTATAAGGCAAATAGGTTTCCTGTATCCTTGTTAACACCTGCTACTACCAAGCTTTTATAATTTTGTGTTTCCACTGAGTACATAGTGTTCTTTTTGTGTGTGGTTTAAATTTGCATTTCTCTGATGGCTAACTCGAGAGTGTTTTTCTATTTACATTTGTTTATTCCCACGGGATAAGCTCTTTTGTGTCGTGGAGTTCTTCCAGTGGACGCATAAGAGAGGCACAAACAAAACCGAGGGCTCCTGTGTACCACAAAGATTTATCTTGAAATTATTTTAGAGACTAACTTTAGAAGCCAGGAAGTAGGTGCCCAGTATCATTAAAGACCAGTCATTCTCTTTGAGATTCCACTAGCTATAGCATGAGAATCATACTACACCACTAGATATAGCATGAGAATCAAATTATGTCAGTTACATTGTGTAGGTGGAAATATGACATTGCATGTGTGTTCCTTTTTGATGTCTGTGAGCACAAAAGGTGAGTTACTCTCTCCCACAATGAGCATGGCTCCTGTCTCCCAACCACAGTGGCTCCTCCCCATTGCACCTGATAGAAGCCTCTCCACCATTTTTTTTTCCTGAACCTGAGGAGATTTTTGACATCCAGAACAGGCATGAGAGTGAACTATGGCTGCTCTCTCTTTCAGGCCTCTTGTCAAGGTCAGGAACTGGCTTTTGCATAATAGCTTTCTTGGGACATGGACTGTGTCATTGTTTCTCTGCAAATATTGGCATGGGTTCAAGCTCAGAGGAAGCCAATCCTGATCCACAGGGAACCCCCCAAAGTTGCCATAAGAGAACTATTGAGGAGCGGTCAGGAAGATAGCTCAGTCGTCTAAGCGCCTGCCTGGCAAATGGGAGGACCCAGGTGTGATCCCTGGTACCACAAGTTGAGCTTTCCACTGAAACCAGGCGTGGTGGCTTGCACCTGTAATCCCAGCGCTGGGGAGGCTGAGACAGGAGAAGCACTATGGATCTGATTTGCACGGTGAAACCTTGTAACAAACAAAGAAATGAAAGAAATCCTGAGGAAAAATAATCAATTAATGTACATTTCCTTCCCATGTTAACTAAAGATCACACAATTCTCCTTGTTCAGGTGGCACAGATTGCAGGTTGCATACTTAAAAGGGCTCCCTTGGATGTATACATTCCAATTTTATAAAAATGCACCTTTTAAATGAAAATGCTCCACCAATGTGTTTTTCTCTCTAGCTTTTACAGTTCTGGAGGAAAAACACGAGCTTGAAACTACAGAATGTAAATGAATGAAAGGGTAAAAAGAAGTTAGATTCCTAACTACAGGGTGTTCTGGCAGTGCGGTGTTCTCTGTATGGGCATATTCAGACTTGTGTTTTGTATATACTGCTTATTTCTTTTTCTTTTCCTTCCTTTCTGTCTTCCTCCCCCCGCCCCCCCGCTTCAAAACCGGGGATTGCGCTCAGGCCCTTATGCTTGCCAGGCAAACGCTTATTCTGCTAAGCTATCTCCCCAGCCCCAACTTTTCAGTCTTTTAATGAGTAGTTATAGATGTGGTATCTGCCCCTTAAACTTCAAATGCTCATGTACAGTTTTTTTCATTTTAATGACATTACTGTACAGTTATATTTTGTTAGCAAGTAGCTATCTGTGCTGACATAAATTCATACATGAAAATCACCCTTATATTTTATGATAATAATAAGGTATCCTGCTTATTTAGATATTTAAGATTATGGTCTATACTGAGGGAATAGCTTTAGTTTTTATTTTTGTAGTTTATAAAACACTGCATCCAAAGTTTTCTGTATTTATTTATGAATTTATCACAGGGTCTACAGGGTGTACAGTGTCTCACTACATAGATTGGACTCTTAGTGATCCACCTGTTCCTTCTGTTCACCTCTTCCCTCCCCACCTCAGTTGACTGTCTCAGTGTGAAGCGCTTCTCCTGAACCTTGCCTTAAGGTGGAAGAAAAAGAAAACGAATTTGAAAATGGTTTTTACTCACTGTGTATGTTTGGTTAATATGTGATGCCTAGTACTTTAGGCATGACTTTACTTCCTCGTGCAGCTTATTACTAAGACCCTCAGTGTGGTCTAACTCCACCCTGCCACGTGTGGCCTTGTTCCCACACCTGTGCTGCTGTGGCCTTTGGTACCTTCTTTTTATCTCCATCACTGTGACATTCAATGGGAGAGACATTCATTGTGTGTGTGTATGTGTGTGTGTGTGTGTGTGTGTGTGTGTGTGTGTGTAATTCTACTGGCCCTCTCTCTAAGCAGAATGTTGGGAAACTTGTTATTATTCCTTTGAAAACTTATCTATAGCCCCTTCCTTTACTATATTTTCACTTCTTTTCGGTTGAATAAAGGGATTCTTGGATTGGTTCTCTAATTTCCTTATTTTCAACTTCTATCTTTGATTTTTACTTGCTTTGAGACTTTCTAAATACTCAAACCGCCTGCTGAACTATTTATTTTAGTTATATTGCAGCCATCAAAAGCTTGCCTTGCCGGCTACTTGCTGTCCCGTCGGGCAGAGCATTCTATTCCTGTGTTCTTACACAGCACCTCGGGGCTTTCTGACATGAACTATGGTTTTTTAGAAGAGATGTTCCCCTTATTCTCTCTTTTCCATTAGGCTCTACTACAGTGGAGGGAGAGGGGGTTCTCATGTTTCTGAAAAGTTTTCTTAACTGTTGAAGATTTTCTCTGTCTCAGAGTGAAGCAGCAAAGAAATGACTGGAAACTATGTGAGCAGAGGTTCGTGAGTAGTGAGTGACCTTCCCAGTGTATGTTCAAGTCCTTCCTGTGCAACACTCAGTGCCCCCCAAGAGGAACCCCCAGCACTTTCTTTGGGACTAAGAGGACCGCAGTAAGAGCGACAGGACCCGAGAGCTTGGTGTGTGCGAACCTCTGTGCTCTGTGCACACAGCTCTCACTCGGACCCCTCTGGAGTCCGCCCGCACAGGGTGGTGGCCCCGCTGCTGATGGCGGGCGGAGGGGGGGGCCCAAGGGGTCTGCAGGAGGGAGTTTGTCTCGGCTCAGTTGATCTTCTCCATCCTATTTATCTTTCTTCAATATTTTGAAGTCATTAAAATGTACTTTTAATGCTTGTTGGTTTTGTGGGTTGGAAAAAAAATGAAATGAACACATCTGATCATGACTTTAATTTTTTTTTTTAAGTCTAGATGTTTGTTTGCCCTCTTCTTTTTCTGAGTACTCCACTTGATCTACTTCACCCTGACTTTTAAGAAAATTTCAAGTGTGCCTGATGCATTTTTAGATTTTAGGAACTGAGATGATTCGGCAGCCTAAGCGCCTGCCTGGCAAGTGCAAGGACCTGGGTTCCAACCTTTGCACCACATGCCATGCTGCCCTAGAACCCAGGGTGCACCGTGCCAGCCACTGAAGCTGGGCGTGGTGGGGCATGCCTGTAATCCCATCACTGGGGTGGCTGAGACCGGAAGATCACTATGAGCCTGAGCCGTGTAGTGAGACCCTGTGCCAAATAAACGAAGATGAAAATAAATAAATAAAAATAAATAAACAGACTTTAGGTAAGCAGAGTTTTTCTCGAGAGGGACAAGATGGGTTTCTCTGGAATTCCATCAGAAGGACCATCTCCTTGTCTCCGTTCCTGTGTTCTGCTCCTGTGTTTCCTGAAGAAATCAGTGCCATAGACTGTCCTTGTGCATTTTGTATTTCCTCAGGAACTGGGAGGAGAAGGGAAGGGAGTGAACAGTGGGTATGCACTCGTGGCACTGTGTCACGCGCTAGTTTGAGTTCATCCGTGTAGGATTTCTTTTCGTGGTGTAATTATTATCCTGAATGTCAGCATCATGCTGCTGTTTTATGACTGGACAGCTGGATCAGCGTGGCTGAGCCAGAGTCTGCCCGACGGATGACTGAGATTCAAGCTCAGGTGTCTGGGTCCAAATCCATGCCCTTGTGTTATTTCATTCATTACCACCTAGTATTGAAAAAAAATGCATTTGGGCTTTTAACAAAAATAATTCCTCTCATCTGATGAGGGTAACGATTTAAAATGAGCTCGATTCACATAACCACGCCATTAATTCTTCACGGATCCCTCACGACTTGTATTCCATATGGTATGGAGATGATAATGTTTGCAGGAAGTTGTGGGTTTTTTTTTAATCTGTGATTTTTTGCTTTTCGAAATAAGCATAGAGCTCATTTAGTTCTCTGCTCAGCGTTCTCTGTGTGTATTAATTTTTGGACCTTTCTAAATTAGCTCAAGGCAACCTTCAGGCTTTACCTCTGCTCACTCCCACAGAAGGACTTAAGATATTTGTGGACACTCAAATGGTAACTTGACTATTTTGCTGGCACTTGCTGTTGAGAATTTTGTAGATGTGACTATGGTAAATAATTGCTTAAAAGTCAGCATGCATAGAGAAAGTCTGCCTGGCTCCTTTTTTGCTCTCTGACTTGTTAGAACCTTGTTCTCTAGCTTCCCACTGAAGGATGCTGGGCTGCGTTCCTTCTAGAAAGCCAGACGTTCGTGACGCTGCGTCTACATTAATGATCACAGCCCACGGTAGAATGTAGATCATTAAAGACATTGCCGTTCAAGGCACTGGGCCACGAACCCTGCTCACGATGCACGCTCTTGCTTCGGACACTTTCCTAAGCAGCTCTGGCAGTCCTCTACCTCGAATGCTCTTAGGAGGCGTGGTTATCAGTGTGGTGGACGCAGCTCGCGGGGCTGCTTAAAGCTGCATAGGACTGTGTGTCCTCCTCCACCCCGCCCTCCAGTCTGGTACAGTATGACCAGGCAAGGTAACCGTTTGCGTTTGATTTAGGTCACTGAGGCCGCCAAGGCAGCACGACTGGAAACACAAAAGAGGACTTTGAGATCTGCCTCAGAAAGTGCAAGAACCAAGGGACACATGTATTGGAAGCAAGAGGGAATATTTTAGAGGGATTAATGGCAGTCTATCTTCTACTGTAATACTTTTTTTGGCTTTTTTTTTTTTTTTGTCTTTTTGTGACAGGGTCTCGTTGTACAGTTCAGGCTGGGCTTGAACTAACTTTTGTAGCCCAGGCTGGTCTCGATCTCACACTGATCCTCCTGCCTCAGACTCCCAAGTACTGGGATTACAGGCATGTGCCACCACACCCAGCTTACTGTAATACATTTTAAAAAAGAAATGTAAGCATTCACAATATTGGACAATCAGAGATCATAACGTCTCAGGGGGAAGCTAGGGGCGGGGCTTCCTAGGGACTGTGCCACTCCCTCTTGCAAATCTGTGTCCCAGGTTCCTGTGGTTTGTGTAAAAACATCAAGAAAAAGGAAGTTCACATAAACGCCACCAAAATAATTGTTAAAATTAAGAAAGAGTCACATTAATCTCATAATAACTATGTCTTTCTGGGTCACAATATAATTGCGTGGATTTGGGTGAGTCAGTACAAACCGTCGCCAGGAACTCTTGCTATTAGCTTCCTGGCCTACGAATCTAGAGTGGAGTCTCAAATGTTTATACGGCCTCGTAGCACATGAAAACTAGACTATAAGAAAGTTAAAAGAATAAATTATACTCTTTAAATGAGTGACAGTTTTTCCTGAATATTTCTCCGGTGCAAATAATGTTTACATTTTGAATCAGGGTCACATTTACTATTGCTTCCAGCAAAGTAAACCTGAGTTTAGCAACTTACATTTATAGCTTTCACGCTATTCTTCATAAAATATTCTTTTAAATTTTAAAATAAGTTTTCTTTAATTAGAATTTTCATTCTGTAAAAATTATGAGGCATAGGATTCCGTAGGTTTGAGCACATCGAGACTTGGACATCTATGACTACAATAGACTTACATTATCTTTGTTATCCCAGAGTGAAGCCCTCCCCGCCAGCTATCCCCTCCCAGTTCTTCTCCTGTAGATCTAGGTCACCACTGAGCCACTCTATGGCTCCATAGATTTTCCTGTTCTGGGAATTCGTTTATTTTTTATCCAAAATAGACCATGGTCATAGCAACAGTAAAGACCTTCACACATCTGAAGAGGTAGAAATCCTGTCCAGTGCGCTGTCACTGGTATTGCAGTGAACCTGGAAAACAACAGTAGGAGCAGACTTAGAATACTGCAACGCTCTTGTCCTGTCCTCCTTCCTGCCTGCCTTTTATTTCATATCGTAGTTCATATGAACTTTCTTATATAAGGGGCATCAGTGATGCTCAGTCGTGTGTGTCGGTTGGGTTTACTTTGCCTAACATTATCAAGGCGCATGCCCTCTCCTACAAATGGCTCACATTGTTAGCTTCATGACAGAGTAGGACCACCGCTGCCTGTGAGCAGAATGCTCTCTTTATCCATTCCCCTGTACAGGAGCATATGGGCTGTTTCCAAGGTTTGGCTGTAATGGATGGATAGAATACTTCACTGTGATAAGATGTTTTTAACTCTTTTGGGAAGCTAACTCAAAGGGGAATAGCTGGCTCAAATAGCATTTCTTTTTGGAGGCTCTTTGAAGCATCTCCAAATTGATTTTCATAGTAGCTGTATCAACCTACACTCCCACCAACAATGACCGAGTCTCCCTTTTGCCCCACAACCTTGGCAACATTTGCTATTGGTTGATTTCTTGATGCTGCCCATTCTTCTGGAGGGAGATGGACTCTTAATGCTGTTTTGATTTGCATCTCTTATTTGGCCAGTTATACTGGTCTTTTTAAATTTTTCATATATCTACTAGCCAATTGTATTTATTTATTTATTTATTTAAATTTTTTTTTGGCTTTTTGAGACAGGGTCTCACTATGGACTTCAGGCTGGCCTTGAGCTCACTTTTGTAGCCCAGGCTGGTCTTGAACTCACACTGATCCTCCTGCCTCAGCCTACCGAGTGCTGGGATTACAGGCGTGTGCCACCACACCCGGCTATTTATATGAAAAGTTTCTATTTCAGATGCCCACTTCTTGTTGGACCTTTCAATGTGAGAGGAACCTAATATTTTTTTGGATCAGTGCTGGATGTTAGTCCTATGAAGAGTAACTCACAAAACTTTCCCCTCAGTTTGGAGCATGGCTTCTCACTTGCCAGTCCTTTCCTTTGCTGCGCAAAAGCCTTTTAATTCACTGTGATAATGTTCACTGATTCTTGCTACATATTATTTCTTGTGCAAGCAGGGTTTTGAAATTAGGTTTTGAATTAGGGCTTTCAGAAAGTCTTTGCCTACACCTGTGTTTTTAAGATTTTTATCTTTTGTCTATCTGTCTGTCTGTCTGTCTGTCTGTCAGAGACATAGTCACACTGTCTATCCCAGGCTAGCCTCACATTCACTATATAGCCCAGAGTGGCTTTGAACTCACGTAATCTTCCTTTTTCAGCCTTCTGACTGCTGGGATTACAGGCAGGCACTAGCATGCCCAACTTGAATTTTACCTATTTTTGTATTCCAATAGATTAAGCATTTCTTTTAATATTGAGATCTTTGATCTACTTTCATTTTAGTTTATTATTTGGTGAGACATATGGGACTAACTTCAACCTCTGACATGTGGATAACCTGTTTTCCCAGCACCATTTTTTATTTTTTTTATTTTTTTCAATTTTTTTATTGTTTAAATTTAACAATGGTTATATTACATATTTTCATCATCAGATCAGTTTAGATTAATATATATAGGTATATAAGATTGATCAAACAATTAAACATTAACCTTTCTAAATCCACATTACTTTTTTTTCTTCTTCTTCCCCTTCTTTTCTTTGAAAGTTGACATATTGCATATTGTCCTCACAATCATTCTATAGAGTGCAGTGTGTGGGCATGACCCACCCCTCCCTATTGATGTTGCATAGAAAAAAGAAAGAAAGAAAAAAAAAAAGGAAAGAATATACTTCTCTTTGGACTAAGAAAAAGCAGATACATACACATTCAAATGTTCTGCAATTGCAGTGTGCCACCAGTGAAGCTTGTGATGTTGGAGGCTATTGAAT
>PVJA010009020.1:0-62140 GCA_004027025.1 Myocastor coypus
TTTTTTTTTTTTTTTTTTTTTTTTTTTTTTTTTTTTTTTTTTTTTTTTTTTTTTTTTTTTTTTTTTTTTTTTTGTCTTTTTGAGACAGGGTCTCGCTATGCAGTTGAGGCTGGTCCTGAGCTCACTTTTGTAGCCCAGGCTGGTCTCGAACTTGCACCAATCCTCCTGCCTCAGCCTCCCGAGTGCTGGGATTACAGGCATGCGCCACCACTCCCGGCCTCTTTCTCCTTCTTTGAGCACTTTAGCAGGTGGCTACCCATGGCCACAGAGTGAGGCCCTAACATTAACAGGCCCCGCACCCTGGGGACACCCAGTGTGGAGCGAGGGTCCAGGCCGACTGCTGCCCAGCTCCCTAGCTGGATGGATGGCCACCAAGCTGACCTGAATCTGCACGTTAAACCTTTGCCAAGGTCTTTTGCGTCAGAAGGCAGGACAACGTGCCTTGCATTCTCTAATGACTCTGGT
This sequence comes from Myocastor coypus, assembly GCA_004027025.1. NCBI lineage: Eukaryota > Metazoa > Chordata > Mammalia > Rodentia > Myocastoridae > Myocastor > Myocastor coypus. Next base: position 466 of record PVJA010009020.1, read on the forward strand.
CTGGAAGGAGGGACCTAGGGCCTAAGGAGATCCAAATTCAGCTGCTAGAAAATGTGCTCATAAAGACCTGAACCCCTTCTGCAGCTGGGTCAGAGAAACTGGGGGAGTCTGGCTGACAGGGAAAGGGCATCCATTATGGATGTAAGGGGAAAAATAACCATGCCAGAGCCTGAGTCCAGGGACAGCTGGGGGCTGTGGACATAGGTGGCTGGGTTGGGCCACACACTGATTTCCTCTGCTTCTGCCAGCAAAGCCAGGGGTGTTTGAGACAGAAGCCCCCCATCCGGTCCTCTCTAGTTGCCCACAGTGCAGGGCCCTGCGACCTGCCATCTCCGCTGGCTAGCTCCAGGCACCCGCGCCGCTGTCCACACCCCTGGGGACCCTGGCTCCGCACGGCAAGCAATGAATTGCACGCATCCATCTGCAGGCCTTTAAAATTCCAATAATTAATTCAAGTGAACGGCGGTGTTACTGTTACTAGAGCTTGGCCTTTCTGTGGCTCTTTACTTTGGCAAAGTGCTTTTATAATCATTTACTGGCTAAATAATTTAAGCCGAGTTATTGCTATGAGCTAGAAGCTCAGAGCTTAGCAGGTGTGGGGGATGCCTCCAAGGAGGACGAGCGGGGTCACGTGATCCTCGGAGTGCTCCCCAGGGCCCCGCACAGCTTGCCCGACCTCCACATGCCCTCGATCGTGCTGGTTCTGATTTATCCTGGGCTATTCTTGTCACAATGACAGTGAACACGGCAGGGGACCTCTAAGCTGGAGAAGACTCAGTTCATGCGAGCCCAGCAGCCTCATTTAATGACGGGGAAACTGAGTCTGGCAAGCACCACTCTGTCCAGGGCCACAAGGCCAGGAGGACTGTGCTACCAGCAAGGAAGGAGGGCGAGATTCTCGAAATAGCTGCTTCTCTCCTGCATCCTGCTAACACCTCTTCCCAGGACGGTCTTCACAATCCGTGCCATACTCCCCTCGGTGGTCTCATCCTAGGTACAGTATCATAGCAGAGCCCACTGTGCACTTTGTGGAGTCAGTATTTTCAGCACGTTAGCTGGCAGGACCATGGTCATCACAGCTGACTCGTGGACGCTGGCGTGCAGGTGTGGGGGCGGGAGCCCAGCGCTCTGGGAGGCTGAGGCAGGAGGACTACAAGTTCCAGCCCAGCCTATGCAACTTAGTGATACAGCAAGACTCTGCCTGATTCAAAAATTAAAAAAAAATTTTTTTTTAAAAAGGCTGAGATGTAGTTCCCAGTGTGAAGGCCTTCATTTCAACCCTCAGTATTGGGGGAAAAATTGCCCCTTCTGCTATAGGACTTTTGGGGGTGGAGGGGAAGGAGGCTTCAGGACATGAGAGTTTACTAGAGCAGCCATCAACCATGCAGGCCAGCTGCTACGCCACAGGTCTGTGGGCATGCAGAAGGGGGACAGCTGTCAGGGAGGAGGCTGGTGAGGTCTCTGTGGTGGGTATTGCAAGTTCCAGGCGGGCTGGAGGGAACAGTGACTGTAAAGGGAGGGGCAGTGGCCAGGGCCAGGTGGGGTGGATCTGCCTCACTGTGGCTTAGGATGCATGAAATCGCTGGGGATGGGGTGGAACAGAAAGCAGGGGGATTTCTTTCCTGGAGCTGGGACCACTCCTCTTCCTGCTTTTCAAGTGGTAGGCTCTCTGACCTTGAGGCAGCCAGGCCTTCTAACCCTGGACTCCAGGACTCCCACCGGGAGTTCTCTGTCCCTTGGCCTCAGACTTCAGGTCATACCACCGGGTCCCTGGGGCTGAGGACTGTATTGATGTGTTTTTTTCTCTATGATGTGCATTTTTGAAATAGCATTTGGAGGTTTCCAGAATTTTGTAGTAGGAAACAAATTTCTTGGAGGGAAAATATCAGGGTGACGTCAGGGGCAGCGTGTCTCTGGTGGAACGGGAGCATGGGTGTCCTTCCACACAGGGAGCTTGGCTCTGGCACGGAGCACTCCAATGCCTGCGCTCACCAGGGACACCGGGAGGCTGCCTAATAACTATCCATTGTGTAACAGCAGGCTCTGCACAGACCGGGAAGAGCGCAGCGGAAGTGAAGGATTGAACCATCCTACCCTAGTCTGACCATTTTCTAAAACAAATGAAAAACCGGGCATGGCGGCCCAGACCTGTAATTCTAGCACTTGGGAGGCTGAGGCAGGAGGACTGCTGAAAGTCTGAAGCCAGCCTGAGTTATGAGCTACATAGTGAGTTCAAGACTATCCTGACCTACATAGCAAGACTCTGCCTCAAAAATCCTAAATAAATAAATCAGATGGAAATAGCTAGATGCTGTGGCAGAGAAGCATAAATAAGGGCCAGTTCAGAGAACAGGTGACTTTAGAATTGAGCTTAGAAGGGTGAGTGTGAGTTAGATGGCCAGGGGGAAGGGGCAGTGTCCCACACGCCAAGGAAAGAGCATTTGCAAAGGCCTGCAGGCAGACCTTTGGGTGGGGTCAGCTGGGGCGCAGCGCCTGGGAGGGACAGTGATGGCTCCGTGGGGCAGGGAGCCCCACGGGCTTAGTGCTGTGCATTGTAAGCCGATTCTGCCCTCCCCAGAAAGTTCCAGAGGCTTACTGCTCTCCCTAGAATGCACCAGTGCATGGCTGACTGCGCTGAGCATTGGACCAGACATAGCACTGCAGGAGGGCTGTGTGTAGAGCAGACTGGGAGAAGGGGTTCTGGGCCGGGTTTCTTTATGGGGGATGAGATTGCTCTGGAACTATAGTTAATGGGTGCCCAACACCCGTGAAGTGCCCACCTGAAAACGGCGGTGTTTGTGGCAGGTGAGCTATACCTCGTCTCTTAAAGATAGACCCAGGAAGTAGCCTGGCTGCACAGCCAGGCTGCAGGACAGTTGGAACCTTTGCCCATCGGCACAGCGGCCACAGATCATGCATGTGCAGACACATGGGGTGCCAGGCCACCCAGCCTGGGGTGGAGAGGCGGCAGAGAAGGAGCCTGAGCTGGTCCCGCCGGGCCCACCCCCTCACCCTCATGCCTCTGCACTACCAAGAGGTTGTGGGACCCCGAGGGTGAAGCACTCTTAGCCCTATAAGGCCACAAAGGGGGCTGTCACCCCCTCCTATCAGCAGAGCAGGCCACTGGGACCCAAGATGACAAGGCACAGAATTAGAGGCCAAAGCAATGACAACGGTCCAAAGAGGCAAGTTTTTAAAAATGTGTAAGCATAGCAACACCTCTGCAACGGAGGGATGGCCGCACCCATCTGCAGATGGGGAATCTGAGTCCTGAGAGGTCAATCTGCTTGTCCCACAGTGGCGCAGCTAGGAAGGGGAGAAGACAGGACCCCGCAGTTGGGCTGTGGTGCCAGTGAGGTGGTGGCTCACCTCGCCCCAGCTCCATAATGGAAGCTCGGGCCCAGCACAGTGACGGAAAGTGGCCGCAGGACCTTTAATAGGCCGAGGCTAGCAAGAGGTCACTGGGGTCGCTGACCTTGGTATTGGCGTCGTTGTAATGGGTCTCTCGGGTAGTTCTCTGCTGACTCAGCTTCTGGTCTCACTTATGCTCTTCCCTCTCTGCGTGCCTCCATTATGATACCCACTCACTGAGGTCCTCACCAGAGCTGCGCCAATGTTGAGCTCACAGCTTGGAACTATGACCCATGGAACCTCTTACCTCTATAATGTACCCAGCCACGGGCATTTCATGACAGCAACGGAAAAGTCAGGACTTCACATGGCTTAGTGTCACATGGCTATTGCCATGACAATCAGGACTTCAGCCAGTGGGGCACAGGAAGACATAGAAACTTTGGACCTGAAAGTGACAGGTCACCTCGGTGCACTGAGCCCTGCAGAGGGCATGTGGTGTGGCCCCTCTGCCAGTAACAGAGCACACCTAAGAGGCATTTAGAATACCAACCAGGGGTCATTTAGGAAACCAGCAAGGCAAAGTGCCCTGAGGCCATGGGCCTCTCCTGTGGGTGCCAGTCCAGAGGGTGGGCAAGGCCCTGATGACGTCAACCTCCACCTGGCCCCACAGCCAGCTCCGTGGCTCCCATTGTCCCCATTTCTGTGACCACAGCCTCTTCATTCTGATTCCCTGAAATCCCTCCCTCATCTAGAGCTGTGTGCAGGCCCCATAGACGACCTTGTGCCCCCAGCCCGCTGCCCCCTGTGTCTGTGGAACCCAGTGGTGACCACCCCCAGATGGACTGTCTGTGTCAGAACCTGGGAACCTATGTATCCCACCTCCCGTGGGAAGAATGGCTGTCACTTAGAAGGCCACAGGTGTGGTGCGGTTAGGGATTGAGAGGACCTTATCCTGTGTCACTGACTGGCCATGAGTCCACTGACAAGTTTCCTCACACACATGCTGAGGGAGAGACAGACACATGGGTGGTGAGAAGATGGGGCCACCAGCCAAGACACCAGGGGACACCATAGCTGGAGAGCAGAGTGAGGAGCCTCCCGGGCCTTGGCCTTCTGGCCTCCACATGGGGAAGAGAACTCCTTCCTGCTGGTTCCATTTCTAGTGGCAGACACAGGAAGGCAACAGGCTGCCCTACCTGGGGTGTGTTTCTCTCTGCACACTCCATGGGCCCCCTCCCTCCTGCCCTGGGGTGGGGGCATTGCTCTGTCAAAGGCTTGCAACTTGCGATCCTGTGCCCACAAGCTCCTTGAGGGCAGCACAGTGTCCTAGGCACTGTGTACTTTCCAGGGCCCGACTAAGAACAACAGGGGAGGAAAACTGCAGAAAGTCCCAAGGGCCGGCCAGCTGCAGGGCAGCACAGGCAAGGAAAGGACAGGCCAAGTGGCGAGTGTGCCCCTGTGTCTGGGTGATGTGGCCCTTCCTGGAGCTGGAGGGACAGGGAGGGGGCCCCTCTGGTGGCTCTGTATAGGACTCTGCGTATGTGTGTGGGTTCCCTTGGGCAGACACTGGGGCAGAACCAGCCCCTTTCACAGTCACAGACTGGGCTTTGAAGGTCTTGTGCAGGGTGTAATGAGCCAGGTCGCAGGGACACTCAGTCCGTGCCCGGCAGATTCCTACCTACCTAGTCAGTTGTCACCTTCCCAGCAGTGCAACCACTTGTCAGAGTAGCTTCCCAACTGGCCCTGCTTGGTGGCAAGGGCCATGCCCAAGTCCCCAGCCCTATCTGTCCTGGTTCCAAGGCCCCAGACCCTGCAAGAGGCCTGGTCCTTCCTGAAGTGCCTCAGACATTATCTTACACTGCTCCCTGGGCTCAGTATATGACACAGGATTCTGCAGCTATGCCCAAGGACTCTGACCCTCACAGCTCGAGGGCGCTTCCTCTGCCTGAGCTGGATTTGGAGCGGGCGGGGCTACTCGCACCTCCCGCGCTGGCCTTCTCCGCATCAGTACCAGACTACGCGGAGGGCTGCCCGACGGGACCTTAATCTGTACCCTTCTTCTTCCAGGTCCGGTGCTATCCCAGGAGGTGGGCATGGGAGGGGGCTCCGAGCCAGGTACACCTGGAAAGAGGCACCCGCTGTGGGCGGGAGGGACCTGCCTTTCCACCTCCCCAGCAGACCCTGGGCTCACGAGCGCCCCCCTTCCCGCTCCAGGGAAACCCGCTCCTCCCTCCCCGACGGTCGTCCTTATACAGCCCTTTTTCTTTCCAACCTGGCACTAAGCAGCCATGGTCTCTGCCTTCGGCGCTGCATCTCGACGCCCCACTCCCTGTCCTTCAAGACTTCAGGTCGGCGCGGCTGCGGCTGCGCAGCCTCTCCCACCCCCCACCGCCTTGGGGGTCACGCCCGTCCCTAGCCTCTTGAGTCCCTTTCGGGTTCCCCACTGGCCCGACCCCTTCCCACTCGGCGCTTTCCACTGGGACGCACAAGCATCCCCGGGAGACCCCCGCCCCAGCCCGCGCTCCTTTGTGCGGCAGCCGGGCTCTGCGTCAAGGCGAAGGCGCACCGTCCCTGTGCGCGCAGCCGGGGCGCGGCGGGGCGGAGGCGACGCGCGGAGGAGGCGGAGGCGGAGGCAGCGCGATTTGCGAGCTGCGCCCCCGCCCGGCCTGCGCCGCCTCCGCCATTGCTGCGCGCGGGAGCGGCCAACGCGGAGTGAAGAGCGAGGCTCGAGCAGTTGGAGCCGAGACCCGCAGAGCGCGCGCTGGGTGAGTGCGGCTGAGCTTAGACCCCGCCGCGGGTTGGGGCTGGGGCCGCTGCGGTCGAGCGTCGTCCCGAGCACGGGCTCCAGCACCAGGGCCGCGTCCGGAGGGGCTGGGCAGGGGCGGCGCCCCTCCCCTCTGCACTGTGCCCAGGCGCCGGGGCTTCGTCCCGCTAGCAGGGTCCATAATACTCACAGCCCCAGGACAGGACGTGCCCGCGCGTCCCCGCGACCCCTCCTCTGTGCCCCTCCCCGTGCCTTCCGCGCCCCACCCAGGCCCTGGCTCGCCGTGACCCCCGCGCATCCGTTCCTTCGCAGGCAGCAGTCTCGGGGCTCCAGGAACCATGGTGAAGTTGGGGAACAATTTCGCGGAGAAGGGCACCAAGCAGCCTCTGCTGGAGGATGGCTTCGACACCATTCCTCTGATGACGCCCCTCGATGTCAATCAGCTGCAGTTCCCGCCCCCGGACAAGGTGAGCCCCCCGCCGCAGCGCCCGGCGCGCTGCCGGGATGCGCACCCCTCAGTCTCCAGTGGCTGCAACAAAAGAATCGCCGCGTGCGCTGGGAACGCCGAGTGGGGGAGGCTTCCGCTGGCAGAGGGATGCCGCGCGAGGACGTCGTATCCGCGCGTGCTTGTGGACCGGGCGACGTCGGGAAGGTTCCCTGTCTTGAATATCGGCTGTTTTCCGATCACGGTGCCTTCTTAATTTTTATGGGAGTTATGTCGAGGGGGCAGTCATCCTACTCCCCTTGACCCGTGGCATCAGCGGGAGGCTGGGGGCACCGCTGCCCCTGTGCCTCCAGAGTGGTCCGGTATTGCTCGGATAGGCCTGCGGAAGGGGGGATGGGCCCGGCGCCCTCCCTAGGGTCGGCTTCCCTCCTGGTCCCTTCTGCCCAATGCTGGCAAGCTGGCCTGGGCGCTGTGGGAGGGTGGGCGCTTACCAGGCCCTCCTTCTTCGCCTTCCTCTTTGTTCCTCGGTGCCGCCTCCAGGGGAGCGCCAGGCTCACTCAGGATTAGCATGACCTGACAACTGCCCCTCAGCCTGTGCCTGGAGCATTTCTGCTGAATTTAAAGAATGCTCTCTTTGGGGGAGCATGGTAGCCAGTCAAGTGGTTACCTTTACAGTTCGACCGTCTTCTAGAGTTAGCGACGTTAACAGGACCTTTAAGAGTCTTGTCAACTGTCCTGCAAAATTCGCCTAAAATTGGGAGCAGGCTTTGCTTTCTCACCCCCACTGCGCTCCTCCCCCTCCCTGTTCCCCAAAGTCCTTTATATTTATTGTCTCATCCAGTCCCTGGTGGAAAGGCTCTGACTCAGGGCTTTGCCCTGCTGCTTGCAGGGGTGTGTGGCAGTATTCCTGTGGGTCATCTTCCTGGAGTCTTCTTTGTTCCTGTGGAGTCCTCAGAGGTCACTCAGCTCTCTAGGGAGCTTTTGTCCCCTGACTCTATTGTCTGTAATGTGGGGGTGAGGGCTGGCAGCAGGTGTTTCCACCAGGAAAAGAGGACCAGCTAGTGATGCTGGTGCCACCGCCCAGGGGACTATTCTAGGCCCCTCAGGAACCAGGCCAGGCTTTGCTGGGGGCCTCACCTGATGCTTCTGGTATGTTCTTCTCCTCCCTGCATGGGTGGGTGTTCAGCAGGCCCTGTTAGCCTACCCTAGCCAAGGCCCCTACTTCCCCTCCAGCCTGAAGCCCAGTTGGTCAATGAGGAGCTGCATGGTTGGTGTCCAGAGCCCTGTGTCCCCAAGTGGCACCTATATCAGGTGACTACCCCTGCTGAGCGGGAGCCTCACCTTCCTTCTGGTTTGTCCCATTCCAGTGCCCCCTGGCACAGTTGGCTTATTCCCGGGAGGAGTGGCTCAGGCAGGTATGGAATCCCGGGCAGCCAGGCCGGGCGCCCAGGAGTGGCCTGAGAGGCTCTGGAAGGCACCAGGTCTCTGAGCCCCGGGAACGTTAAGCTGGGGCTGCCCAGCGGGCAGGTGTACAGAAACTGGTGGGTGGGTTGGCAGTCTGCTGAGGTCACAGATGAGGAGACCGAGGCTCGGAGAGTTTCCAGGTCATGCCCAAGGTCACTGTGCTGAAGGTTATGGCTGCCCAGGATGCACTGGTGTCTGCAGGCTTTTGCCCCACCAGTGGGACCCCTCCTCCTTGACTTCTCAAGCGGAATCAGGAGGCCAGTCGCCTGTCTTAGGTGATGTGGCTTGTGAGGGCTGGTTAGCACATCTGGGGAGGATGGAGCGGAGGATGGGATGGAGGGGCCATCGGCATTGGGCTGGCAGCAGTGGCAGGGACTGTCCTGGGCTCCACTTGGTGGGTGCCCCCTTCTGCCACTTTGCAGGCTAAGGCTGAGGCCTTAGCCTGGCAGCACTGTGAGACCGCTGCCAAGGTGGCCCCCATGTGCAGGTGTGGAAAGAGGCCCAGAGTGCTCAAGGGACCTGCACCAGGCCACTAACCCATCGCCGGCCGGTGCAGATTGAGTCCAGGTGAGACTGTGGCTAGGGTCCCCTTGTTGGGCCAGGGCTCCACAGATGTCTCCCCCTGCAGTCCCTGACAAGACGAGATGTGCTGTCCATGTACACCGTGGCATGGCATGCCCAAGGCTGTGCAGCTAGAGGGGTGCATTGGGGTTTGGTGACAGGGCTAATACCCAAGTGGCCATCCTGCCTGCTAGTGGCATGTAGAAGAGCAACAGGCAAGGGTGTGTGGCATAGTGCTGGGCTCTTGGCAGTGCGTACTGGCCCAGGCCACTTCCCCCGCCTACTCCCTTGGATGGACTGCAGGGCTCAAGCTCGTCCTGCAGGGTCGGCCAGCTGGGGTGCGGGATTTTTCATTGTGCTGTTGGTCCCACTATAGTGGACAATGGGACCCTCTCTGCCCTTTGTCTTTCTAAAACTGTGGACCAGCTGGTACACAGACAGGTCTGCCCCAGAGGATAGGCACGTGGCACTGGTTTTCTGATGGGCACTGCTGCAGCGGTAAGAGATGTGTGATCCCCTCCTCCCCATCCAGTGGGGATGGAGAAGCCCACAGCCTCTGGCCAAAGGATGTGCTGCCGGCGCCGTGGGAGATGCCTGGGGCCTGGGGCTGGCAGGCCCTCCCAGGCCTGGCAAACCTCTCCCACTTCATAGCAGAGCAAGGAGGTGAGAGCCAGGAAACCCTGGGTCGAGGGAGGGCCTAGAAGTCAGGGGCCGAGACAGAGCCCACCCAAGCTGCACCTGGGCCTATGCAGAAGAAGGCGCACCTCCCCCACACAGCCCTGGGCCGAGGCTGGCAGTCCACTGGGTGGAGAGAGCGCTGGCTTGAGAGCCAGGCGCTGTGCAGCCCCCATCCTTTATCAGCTGCTCGACCTTGGCCAGCGAGCTGACCCTCTCTGCCCTGTGTGGTACAGGACCCCGCCGGGGCTTGTGCTCTGGCTTCTGGGTGGGTTAGTGCTCTGCAGTGCTGGCTCAGGGAGGTTCTGGTGAGGGGTGGCTGGGCTGTCTGGGAATTGCTTCCTGGAGAGATAGTGGCTTTGGATAGGATTTCCCCTGGCCTGACCACTGAGGCAGAGGTGTTGGGGCCCAGGGGATCCCCACTGATGAGAGCCGTTCTGTCCCAAGGTGGTGGTGAAGACGAAGACTGAATATGAGCCTGAGCGCAAGAAGGGCAAAGGCCGCCCTCCCAAGATAGCCGAGTTTACCGTCAGCATCACGGAGGGCGTCACCGAGAGGTTCAAGGTGAGTGATGCCGGGTGGGGCCAGGCAAGTCCCACAGAGGGGACTCCTGGGTGCAGGAGGGTGGGGGGCACTGCTATGGATGTGCAGGCTACAGCTCCCGCCTCCTTGCTCCCCGCCCTCGTCTTCGTCTCCCAGAAGAATTGCAGATCTCTTATTTTTATAATAGGGCCAACCCACCCACGAATGTTCTTTTAGACAAAGTTATGATAAACACACGGAAAAGCCACTTACCAATACCAAACATTGAAATATTTGACTAACAGCTCCAGGGCGGAAGCAGAAAATAGCAAGAGACTGGCTCACAGCGCTTACTGCACGGCAGCCTGGCCCATGCCCCTGGGAGGGGTGAGCTCAGGGACGCGAGCAGAGTGGCCACACTGGTGTGGCAGGGCCAGGACCCCATGGGTGCAACCTCTGCCCTCCTGCCTGAGGCTGGGGCCACTGAGGAACCACTCTGCGGAACAGGAGAAAAGGAGAGTGGCTCCCAGCCAGACACACAGGGTCTCAGCAGTCAAGGATCTTCAGGCCTGGAGGCCGCTGGCTAGTGCTCCTGTCACCCCACTCGGATGCGCGTGCTCACGCTGTCGGGGACAGCACACCCCTTTCCCGCACAGCCCAGAGCACCTCTGCACAGTCTCTCTGTTTCATTTCCCAGACAATCGTGTCAGTTCCGGGAGGTAACTGCCATGGGAGGGAAGCCAGAGAGGGGCTTCGAGGAGTGGCTGGGGACACTGGGACTGAAACATCCTTTGAATCTGTCCTTCCTGTCACCCCACACTGCCCCTGGGTCTGCCCCAATGTCCTTCAGGTCCCCTGGTGATGTCCATGTCATCTTCCCCGTAGCCCCAACCCACGGCCTCCTGCTGATGCGTAGTGGCTACTGTGTGAATGCCCATTTCACAGATGGGGACACTGAGAGCACAGTGTCTACAGCCGCCCTCCCTGTTCTGTGCCAGGGCATCGTGTGGGCTAAAATGTGCCTTTGGTGGCTCCATCTGAGCAGCTCATCTGTGTGGGGCTCGGGGCCAGGCTGAGGTGCACGGACCCAGGGCAGTGCCTGTCCCCTGCTCTAGGCTTCCTCCACTCCCATGGCCCCTTGGGAGCAGCTACTGACCCCAGGTTGAAGCAGGAGCAACTTGAAGCCAGGGTTACAGTGTCAGGGTGTCCGAGTGTGTCTGGGCTTTTTGTCCCCGATTTGCCCTGTGCCTCCCAGCCCTGTCACTCTAGGTCCCTGCAGAGCAGGGAGCAGTGTGGTGGCAGAGCAGCTTCTGCATCTGGTGAGTGTCGTCCTTGACCTGTGTTTTCCCCATGAGGTCCCTCGCCCCAGGCACGGGTGACGCACAAGTGCCGCCAGGGCTCTGTGTTGCCAGGGCTGGGACCAGGCCTGATACCTTGGGCCCCATTGCTCGGAGCCTGGGGCTGGAAGCCCTCATATGATCTGTGCCTGCATCCAGGGACTGGCTGCTAGGAGCAGGGGGCCTGGGCCTTCTCACTGCCACCATGGGGCTGCTGAGGGGACATACCTGCTGGCATTCGGTGCTTAGCTTCTGTCGCCCTTTCCATTCATAGCTACTCCCCAGGGTCCCTGGTTGGCCTCTACACGTCAGGCTGTGGAGTCTGGTGGTCACAAGGTGGCCCCGATTCCCTGTGACACTGCGGCTCCAAACTCAGTGCTGTCAGTGAGACCTAGTCTAAAAGAAGAAAAAAAAAAAAAAAAAAAAAAAAAAAAAAAAAAAAAAAAAAAAAAAAAAAAAAAAAAAAAAAAAAAAAAAAAAAAAAAAAATCAAACTTTAAGAAAACTGAGTGGTAGTACCTATCTATAATCCCAGCACTCAGGCAGCTGAGTCAGAAGGACCTCAGGGAGTTCTGGGCCAGCCTGGGCTCCATAGTGAGATCAAGTCCAGCCAAAAAATCAAAACAACAAAAGGAAAAAGCCCAATAACTGACGCCGGCATCTTTCCTTGCTGCCTAGCCCAGGCTCAGGCTCCAGGCCCAGGCTCCAGCTCCAGGAGGACACTCACCGGCCCCAGTCCAGGCCTGCAGCATGCTGAAGTTCCAGGGGCCTCTCAGGGAGACCAGCCCCTAATGCTGTGTCCCCAGCCCGATGGGCTTCTAATTCCTTATCTCATTCAGCTTTGTGAGTGCTGCCTCAGTTGGGCACCGTAATCATCAGCATGTCAAACCTCAGGGAAACTGAGGCAGAACACAAGCTCCCAAGGCAGCCTGCCCTGCCTCCACCTGACTTTGCAGGGAGTCTCAGCCCAAGGTGACCTGTGGCGCCTGGCGACTGTGTTTCTGCCCAGGCCTTGCTTGGTGGGGTCAGACCCTGCCTTGGGGCTGCACTGTGGGGCTCATACAGCTTGGCTCCTTGTGCCTTGGGTCTGCCCAGGCTAAGGTCTGGGGGGCCACCCCATGCCAGGGCCCTTGACCTTTGTCCCACCTCTCTTGGGTCCCCTCTCTAGGAAGCTCACAAGCCCTCGGGGAGCTGTAGGTGGCCATGATAAACAATTCAAACTGTCACAAAGGCAGGAGTGATGGTGCCTGCCTGGAATCCCAGCACCTGGGGATGTGTGCGGGAAACCTTGCAGCCCGAGGTGCAGGGGGCGGGCCTGGTGAGCCGAGGTCCTTGACTTCTGTCAACCTGCGTTGGTGACCTTGTGAAGGGAACCAGGCCATAGCAATGCCCGGGACAGGAATGGTGGCCGGACAGAACCGGCTTGTGGGCAGCCGCACCGGTGATGGCAGCCTCTGGATACCGTCTCCCCGGCTCTTAACACGACAGCCTAATAAGTACATGTATGACTAATGGTGCCACCAGCTCTGCGAAGGGTGAAGGGGACTTGCCGAGGTGTCCAGGGCGTCCTTTTGGGCCCTTCGCCTGTGGTGTAGGCTCAGCATCAGATCACTGACAGGCCGCTTTCTCTCAGAAATGGGCGTAAGTCCTCTGCTGAGGACACTCCTGCCAGGTTCTGCAGGTGAGCTCCCAGGCCGCTCAGTCAGAGCGCATGAGAGACATGAGCAGAACCTGGCACCCTTATTGTGGGCACCCAGGGACACCGTGGTGGACCCTAGCAGCTGAGTGATCTAAGGGTCACCCCAAAGCCAGCTGCCTGAGAATGTGTCCACTGGGTCCTGGAACCCTGCTGGGTGGGGACCCGGTCTGGCTTGGGGATGCTGAGTGCCTGCCTTTCCAGAATGCTCCCAGGCCTTTCTCAGCACAGCAGCACTTGTGAGGTCTCCGAGTGCACGCACACAGTCTGGTGTGTGGCCACGGTGTGGAGCCTGGGGGCTGAGTGGGCGTGCGGACTGGAGGTCAGAACCAGGGGAGCAGGCCCTCCCTCTGGGCCGGTCACACCCAGGGGGGCAGACACCTTCTGAGTCCTCTTGGCCATAGGGCAGCTTGTGCGTGGTGCTGGGTTGTTGCCCGAGTGTGAGGGCTCAAGGAGGAGATCCTGCCTTTTAGACACAAGCAACAAGTAAGCCGTGTGTCCCCTTTGTCTCTCATATGCGTCGGCAGGCGTGCTGCGTCTGCGTGAGTCTTTGCATGGCATCCTTGAAACGTCGTTTTCGATGTTACTTTATGATCATCACTCAGTGATTAATCTCTCGGCTGTGAGGTTGCTAGGCTTGTTGCTAGGTAACCGCTGCTGGGGAAAGGGCTTTGTAAGACTCCGCCACACGGGGATGGCAGGATGAATCACCCGTGGCGGCCAAAAGTCTAGGTTTCTGAGGAGGCGGGTGTCACTGAGAGAAGCAGGCGTTTAATTAATTTGCGATATATCTGTGCTGAGAAGAACCGTGCCCGAGATGCTCCCCGAATGGGCCTGACTGCAGCAGTTTTAAGATTGTGCCCAGCCCCCCATCATTCAGAGGTGGGTGTCCAGGGCTGCCAGTCCCCTTCCCGTCTCTATCAATGTCCTTCCTGGGGCTGTGAGGTGAGCAGCAGCAAACTCTTCACTGCTCCCATGCTGGGAGTGAAGGGCTGGGCACCCCCCACCTGTGCTGTGTCACCCCTGGGCCCTTGGAAGGCTCCAGGGTTGGCTTCCCACAGGAGCATGCTTCAGGGTCGGCTTGGCTGGGCAGACACCTTAGGAGCGATGGGTTGGCCTGGCACTCAGTGCTGTGGGTGAGGGAGTCCCTTGGCGTCCGGTCCCAGATCACCTTGTGGGTGGCTGGTGTCTTTCTCACATCCTTAATGACCTTGAGCACATGTCCTGCATTCACCTGCTGTGATGCTGTTTCTTCGTCACTGTGTTGTGATCTTCCTGGGGGGGAGGGCTTGCTGCAGTCCCTAGAAATACGTTTGGACACCCGGTGACCTTCCACCTCGCTATGCATCCTGGAGGATTTGGCCTCCTGTGTCTGTGGTTGCAGAGCCCGTGGGCTTGGGGTCCAGCTGCAGAGGGGGGTCCCATCAGAGTGGATGTTGAGTGGATTGTGTCATCTGTGTGTGTGTGTGTGTGTGTGTGTGTGTGTGTGTGTGCTCACTGCTGTGTGGATTACCTAAAATATTTAGTGCTGAAATGCTTGAAGAAACCAGGATTTGTCTTCTTTCTCCAGGTTTTTTTTTTTTTTTTTTGGCAATGCATTACTCAGCAGAAGTGCTCATTTCCTCTCTGCTTCCCTCAAGGGAGACAGGACAGAGGCAGCTGAGTGACAGCCACCCACTGCTGTCGCCCAGCTGCTGCTCAGGCCTGGAGCTTCCTCGCAGTGCTTCTCTCTGCCTTCCTCGCAGTCTCCGAAGGCTGACTTTGCTGTCCTGATTTGGTAGGTGAACTGAGGCCAGAGAGGTGGAGGGGTGAAGCCAAGGTCAGCCAGGGTGGCGAGGAGTGGCAGCCAGAGCGGGACCCACATCCACTCGACATGCAAGAGCCCAGGTGCTCTGTCCTCCACAGTAGAGGGACCATGGGTGACTGCTGCTGCTGGCATCCTGTGCTCCTGTCCCTCCCTCAGCTGGCTGGTGGCCCTGAGTTCCCCCAGCTCCAGAGGTGGCCCCATACTAGAAGGTGTGGGGGAATCCCAGCACCACCTGCTGCACCTGGCCTCCTGGACGGAGTCCTTGCTATGCTACCCCCTGGCCAGTAATCAGGGACCTGGTAAGCAGGCCAGGGCCTGGTTGAGTGACTGCGTGAGTGATGCCTCTATGGGGACAGTTTGGTAAGTGACAGTAGACAAAGTAGTCAGGATTCTGGGCAGTGATGACCAGGATGGTCCAGATCCTCCCAATACACTTGAGACAACTTTCAGTGCAGGCCCTGGTGTGCTCCAGTTTGCTTCCCGCATTCCATCTGGAAAGAATCCCTTGGTCCCCCGGCCGGTGCTGTGGGCTGCTGTGGTTTGGAGCAGAGCAAACTGATCAGGATCCACCCACCCCAGCAGCTTTGATTCACCCCCCAGCCCAAGAATGATAGTAAAATGTACAAAACAAAACGTTTGATGAGGCGTCATCCGTATTGTCTGTTGGACTTCAGCAGTGCCGAAGCACTGCGTCTTTGTCACCCCAAAGCAGCCGTCCTTCTAGTGCCCCTGGAAGTCCTCATGGATTTCCCCATGCTGGACATGTCCCAGAAGATGGGACTTTCACGTCTGGCTCTTTTGCCCAGAGTGACACTTTGAAGCGTGACGGTTGTCACTGACATCTGGCGTTTATCATACCTTGTTGTGTGGATGTGCACATTTTGTGCACCAACTCGTATCTCTTCAGGCACCTGGGTTGTCGCCAGTGGGCTGTTGTGTGTGACCACTCCTGCGTGTTCCTGTTTGAACACGGCGCTCTGGGTGTATACCCGAGAGTGGATTGCTCCTTCCTGTGATTTTGTATGCAGTGTAGTGTGGAAATGTTGAGAGGTCCTCCAGAGCGGAGGCACCGTGGCACCGTTTCCACTTGCGTCTGCAGCGGGCAAAGGCCCCCTGGTCTCCTCACCCTCGCTGCCTCTTGTTACTGAGCTGCTCGATCAGGGCCTCGAGGGGGCTTGCGGTCGTGCCTTGCTCTGTGGCTTGGATTCGCATTTCATGGCTGAGCTTTTAGATCTAGGTCTTGGCCCACAGTGACCACTACTCTCTGTGGATGGTGAGCTGGGCCAGCCTCACTCTTCTGCGCGAGCATGCCCACTTTGCCAGCATCACTTGTTAAAGAGGTTTTTTTTTTTTTTTTTTTTTCCCCCCATTCAGTGGTCTTGGCATCTTTAATGAAGATCACATACCATGGACAGTTTTATTTTTGGACTCTTGGTTCCAGTCCATTGATTTCTGTGCCTTTTCTGGTGCCAGTACCATGGTGCTTCGATTACTGGAGCCCTGTAGTAAGGTTTGAAATTGGATCCTCCAATCTGGTTCTTTACTTGCAAGGTTGGTTTTAACTCTTCAGGGGCCTTAATGGTTTCTGCAACAACAAAAACATCATCAACAATAGGCACCAGCGAGGGCCCCTGGGCTTGTGCTAAGGGCTGCGTTCAATCCGTCACGAACTTGGACAGCCCTTCTCAGTTTACCAGCATCGGCTCTCAGTTCAGGAACAAGGGTATCTTTCAGCTGATTTAGATCTTCCTTAATCTCCTTCAGCAATGTCTCACACACGTGAGCAGACAAGCCCTTCACAGCTTAATGCGGGCTGTGAGCTGCAGAGGCATGAGCAGGCCCTGCGACTTGCCGCCCATGTGCTCGACAGGGGTGTTGTGCCACTGAGACCTTGTGGTCGTGTTTCACACACTCTCGATTTGAGGTCACAGCAGGGGAAGGTCTTGCTGTTTGGTGTGTTCACAAAGAAGTGGGCGTATATCAAGACTTTGCATTTCACAGTATTTTGATAGCAGCATTTTGGTGAAATTGGGTTTCCTTGCAAGTGTTTGAGTGTATTTGAAGCACCGCTCAGAGAAGCTGTGGCGTCACCTATGGCACCAACATCACGGTGGAGGCCGCTCCGGGCCCCCGTGCACGGCTGCTGCGGTGCAGGTCCCCGTAAGCCCACAGACAAGGGGGCTAGGCTGCCCCCGTTCCTCAGCGCCTTGACTGACAGCCGCACAGCGGACTCTGCCCCCCACCCCCAGGGGTGCTCACACACATCAGTGGCAGACATCTACCCCCGTCAGACAGCTGCTGGGCGCCATGGGAAGTGCTAGGCTGTACTCAGCGGCAGCTCTCCTGGAGGCTGGACACGCAAGACCTGTGTGGGCTCTAGCTTCTTCGTGCGACAGAGGGCGCCTCTGTCACCTGCTAGTTCCCTCCCCCCTGCCAGCTGTGTGGAGCTCTGGACTTGTTGACCAATGGCACTGGCGCGCGCGCGCGCGCGCGTGTGTGTGTGTGTGTGTGTGTGTGTGTGTGTGTGGCAATGTAGCTGGAGCCCAGGGCTTCTGAGCTATGTCCTCACCTCTTTCATTGTTCATTCTTTATTTTCTTGAGACAGTGCTATGAGATTTCTAAGCGGCCCAGGCAATCGCTGCCTTAGCCTCCCAGAGTGCTGGGACCCTAGGCGCGCACCAGCCCCGCACCTGGCCTGTGCTTAGGACAGCTCTGGTCCTCTACAGCAGCTGCCCTTCTCCCTGGACCCTGCCACCTTCCCAGAAGGCCACCCCTCAGCCACCTCTGTCTCCTGCTTCTCCTCTGGTGGCTCCCTGCACCTCCTCCAGGTCACTCAAGTCTCTTGGCCACTTGGGGACTCCAGAAGATTACTGGAGGAGGCAGGGCCTCCCTTTTCCCTGAAGAGGAAAATAACGGCAGGTGCACATCCAGGCCGGAGTCCTCACAGGGTCATCCGCGCTGCATCACTTTTTCCTTCTGCTTTTCACACAGAACGGAAGCAAGAACATGTTCCTGGTGCAGGCATACATGGTGGCCAGGCCCTGCCTCCTGTGCTCTGGGCAAGCTCCTTGCTCCTGTCAGGTGGCCTGGGGGCCTTGGTCCCTGGCCCTGAGCCTGGAGCTGCTCTCAAGAGGCCTGTTGTGGGCACCAGGCACTCTACTCGGGGAAGGGCACTGTGGGTGCTCCTCACCATGCGAGGTCATTCGCTGAATGCAGCCAGGCGATCAGCTCTTCCTGCAAATACGCGAGGTGCATTTTTTCTGGGTGCACATGGGATCCCGGGTTGGCTCCAGGTCCCAGGCCAGCTTGCCCAGGCTCACTGAACCTGGACTCATGCCCCTCCCTCATGCCCACACTCACGAGGTCCCTGCCTGAGGCCCCCCCTTCCCCAGGAGGTAGGAGGCGGGTCCTGAGAGAGACCAGCTGAGCTGCAGGTCTGTGTCCTTGGCCCCGCCCCACCTTCAGATGTGCAAAGCCCCATCTCCAGCCCCTCCCCAGGCTCTTGTCCCCTGCTTTGCAGTGTACCCCCACCCCATGGCACCAAGGTCTCAGCTGGGTAGGGTGGGTGGGGCGCCCTCCCTGTAGAGCTCCTTCATGCGGTAGGCAGGGACCTCACCACCTTGCTCCATGCAGAGTGGTGGGGAGAGGCTAGGAGGGCACAAGAGAAGGAGACCGAATCCACCCTTTCCTGGCTATCTGTGTGGCCACAAGGGTTGGGCCAAGGGCCGCATGCATGCCACCAGGGCTCTGCTGCCCAGCTACATCCCGGCCCTCACTTGCTTTTGAAGTAGCATCTTGCCAAGCTGCCCAGGCTGGCCTAGAACTTGTGAGCCTCCCTCCTAAGCCTTCTCAGTAGCTGGGATTACAAGTGTACTAATTTGGCTTTTTATAATGAACCCACTCTTTGGACAAGGGCACTGCTCCGGTCCTGAGGGTGGAGTCTTCCGGACCCCTCTGATCAATCCCCAGCTCCTCACACCTGGCTCTGGGGGTACATTCCCATCACATGCCTCTGAGGGACATGTTCAAGCCACAGTACAGGACCAGGGCAGGGAAGCCTGTGGGCTTTTCTTCAGCCACCTCATGGGTGGACCCTGGTCCTTCAGCTTCTTCTCTGGGGAGGCTGCAGCGCTGTGCCGAGTTCTTGCCACACCCACTCTGCCCAGCTCCCCGGTACCCTATACAGCCCCAGGAGCACAGGGCTGGCACCCTTTTCACAAGTGAGAGAACTGTGGGTAAGTGAGCCCTTCCCAAGGTAGTGTGTGTGGCTGAGCAGGGTTTGAACCCAAAGCTAGGCTCCTCCTCCTTTGTCCTGGCACCAAATGGTCACTCCAGAACAGTCCCTGGGGTTGCTGGGAGGAAGAGACAGCCATTTTTTTTCCTGTGGCTGAAATCTTCAGAAGTTGGTTGAAGGATGAACTTTCACACAGGGACACTCAGAGCAAACCTCAGGAGACTCGTAGGCTGGGAGGAAGCACTGATGCCTGGCTCAGTAATTTCACTCACTGTTCTGGAATATTCCTAGTTGTCTCATGGGGAAGGGAGGGTCATGTAAGTCTCTAAACTGGGCCAGCTTCTATGGAATTAGGACAAAATGGGTGCTTGGTAACTTGATGGCAGTGTGTGGGATTGGTGTCCAGAGAGAGGCTCAGTGTTCTAGAACCTTCTGCAGGCCACAGGTCTGGCTGGGAGGGGAGAAGGCAGCATGACCTGGTGTGGCTGCGATAACAAAGTGCCACATAGCAAGGGTGTTTACAGCCATAAAACACATTCTCTCAGAGTCCTAGAGGCCAGAAATCTGAAACCAAGGTGTCCCAAGGCTGGCCTTCTGAATTCCACAAGGGAGGGTTCCATCTTTCCCCGTCTCTGAGGGGTTGCTAGCCACCTTTGTGTGACTTGGCT
The DNA here is from genome assembly GCA_004027025.1 of Myocastor coypus. NCBI lineage: Eukaryota > Metazoa > Chordata > Mammalia > Rodentia > Myocastoridae > Myocastor > Myocastor coypus. Next base: position 19,992 of record PVJA010009020.1, read on the forward strand.
TGTGGACAGGTTATTCTGGCTCTTATTCTTCAGTCTTGTCTCTGTGTCCCCATTTCCCTTTTCCATAGGACACCAGTCAGATTGGCTCAGGGCCCAACCTAATAACCTTAGCTCAATCGAATCTGCAAAGGTGCTGTTGGTAAACAAGGTCACCTTTGCAGGGACTTGTGAGGCTTCAGCAGTTGTCTGGAGTGCCTGCAGATGAGCCAAGCTGTGGGGCCCACAGCTCGCTCTCGGACCCCCTCCTCCTCACAGACCCGTAGGGGAGCGAGGCATGGCCGCCGACCTGAGACGCGATGGGTGTCTGGAGAGGCCACCCACTCCAGGTCGTGGTCCACAGTGTGTGTCAGGACGGCACTGTGCCGAGGGTCCCTTCTGGAGAGGCCCATGCTACCCTCTCAGCCATGTGACCACGGTGACATGTGCACCGCCAGTAGACATGCAGGTGCCAGGCAGGCACGGGCCTCCCTGGGGTGTGCCGAGGAAGGGGCATGGCCGGCAGGGGAGTGCGTCACGGCCGTGCCCCCTGCTGCCTTGGTTTCAGTCTTTATCTCTTCCTCTCAGCGGCTCCAGGGACTGCCCCGTTCTCATTTCTTGGTTCTGTGAACTCCTTGGCTGCCAGGCCCGGGAATCCTGCAATAAAGGCGCAGGCTGGGTTCCAGAGCTGTGCGGGGAAGTTGCTTCCTCACAGCCTGCTGGGACGGCTGGGTTATTTCTGAACACTAACAGATGAGGCGCCACGAACCTGGCTCCCGTGCGTCTCTCGAGCTGGAGGAGCAGGTCAACAGTGTGCCATCTCGGTCTACAGCCCTGCTGGTGGGGACAGGAGGATGGGGGGTGCTGCATCTCTAGCCGGGGAGGACAGGGTGAGGCAATGGCCCCAAGGGATTGTGGGTTACCTAGGCTGAGGGCTGACCCCGGGGACAAGCCCCAGGATAGCAATGGTCTTTATGAGAGCCAAAGCTGCTGTGCCCAGCACAGCCGGCTCTGTCCTGTGGCCTGGCACCATGCCCACTCCTTGGTCCTCCCAGTGGCCTGCAGAGTGACCCGTCCCTGCTGGTGGACACAGAGTTAGAGCCACAGGGCACGTGCACGTGTGGCTGGTGGCTGTCGCTGGCCTGCCCTGCCATGTGCTTGCTGCTCCCAGAGCCAGCCGGGTCTCCAGCAGACGCCGCCTTCTGGCCACCCAGGCTCCACTCCCAACCTCGCCTCCGTGGCAAGCTGGGTGTGGGCAGCCTGGCCCCATCCTGTCTGCATCCAGTGCCAGGCAGGGTTCTGTATGTGATGTGGGTTGTGCAAACACACTGGAGTCTCTCTGACTCTAGGGAGGTGACAGTACCAGTGCGGATCGCAGACAGTGGAGCAGCACCAGGCACTGTCTCTGTTACTTTTCTCTGGCTGCTGAGACAAAACGCCCGACACCCAAAGTTAAAGAAGGAAAGGCGTATGTGGAGGTTTTAGTCCATACTCAGATGGCTCCATGGCAGAATGGTGCATGGCAGAGGGCAGCGACTCATGGAGGCAGCAAACAGTGAAGGCAGCAGGAACAGAAGGGAGGAGCAGCCGCGGGGAGCGCACCTCTTTGCTCCCTCACGTCGTATGTGGGTTGGCTGCCCCAGGGGGGGCGCAGCACTCGCACCTGTGATCCCAGCATGGGACCATGAGTCGGTCGAAAGCTCTAGAAGCCTGGGCCATGACTGCATGAGGCTTTGGGGAACATCTAGGCACAAGCCATAACAGGCTCCAAACCTTGTCACTCTCAAGGGGTTGGACCCTGGAGGCCAGACAAAGGCCCAGATTGAGAGTAGGAAGGCACTCCTGAGAGGCGGGGTGGGGCATCCGAGGGGCAGATCTCGGCACGGAGGACACATGGTTCCTTCCAGCCAGCAGAGGCGTGTGTGCTGGTGGGGGTGAGGAATGGGATTTGGTGATTGTGGGTGTGGCTTGTGGTGGTGTGGAGGTGGGGTACTTGGTGCCACCTCATCCTGATGTGGGGTGCCTGCAGGACTGCAGGCCCTTCCTGGTTCTTCCCAAGTCTTTGTGCATGTTGGTACACACAGCTGCCCTGACGGTCCCTACCTCTGCCTGCAGGTCTCAGTGCTCGTCCTCTTTGCTCTGGCCTTCCTCACCTGCGTCGTCTTCTTGGTGGTCTACAAGGTGTACAAGTATGACCGCGCCTGCCCGGATGGCTTCGTCCTCAAGGTAAAGCTTTCTGTGGCACCTCCACCCCCCCCCCCCCCATCCAGGACATACAGCAGGCCCAAGGGGCCTGAGTTATCACAAGCAAAACACGGAGGACAGGCATGGACTGGACTGGGGCTGTGTCTAGAAAAGGCTGACATAGGACAGCCTCGGAGTCCCCACCTGTGTGTATCCCTTACTCAGTGATCCCACAGCAGATGGCATGTGCAGGGCAGCCCGGGCATGGGGGAGGGACCAGCTGTGGCCAGAGTGGGGTACCTTGAGAGTCCAGCAGAGGCCCAGAGGAAGGAGACAAGCTGAGGACAATCCCTTGGGTCCCCACTGGGGACTCAGAGACCAGCACTGAGGTGGCCGGGCAACTGCTGTAGTGGGCGAGGAAGTAGTAGTCTGGACAGTGGCACACTTGGGCAGAGTGCGAGCCACCGACAGTGACCTGCTGAAAGGATGATCGCACCTGGGAAGCGGGGAGGCCAGAGGAGAGGACCTGGCCCCCGCGCTGGTGACTCAGGCTGAGGTCGCAGGAGGAAGCTACGGCCCCAGGAGTGCTCCTGTGTGGGGATCAGCCTGCGGGTATCGGCCTCAGCCCCAGGCCAGCACTGCACCCCCACTACTCCTGGGCCCAGGGCAGGTTCCAGCAGCTTGGTGGCTGGAAGACAACACAGTCCCCACCCAGCTGGAGCCAACTCGTCGGGGCAGAAGGGTTGGGAGATCTATGTGCCTGACAGCTGGAGTAAACATGTCTGTCCTGAGCCCCTGGGGATTCTAGAGCCCCTGCTGGGTGGCTTCCAGGAGGCACAGCCTAGGGGACTTTGGTACTCTGCACTAGTGTCTAATGGAGGCATGGGGTCCTTTCTGGGTGGCCCAGGAGGGCTCTGTCCCAGCTGCCCTTGGTGTCCTCCCTCTCCTGGCTCATGTGTGCGCACCACACACCCACAGCAGCCAGCTTACAAGCGGCTTCTACACACGTTCCCTGGAGGTGTCCAGAAGGCCTGTGGGGTAGACACCCTGTTCTCCCCTCACCCCGATTTCACCAGTGGGATTGTGGGGGGCTAAGAGGCCCTAGGCCACGGCCTCTGTTCATCCCACACTCAGCATGTTCTTACTCAGTGTTGCCCACTGGGGTCTGGTGGGCACTGAGGACCCAGTCAGTGCTGGACAAGATGAGGGGCCATGCATGCGGGGAGGGGGGTGTGGCCCTGCCAGCCACGTCCACGTGGCTCAAGCTGAGCAGAACACGAGGGTGTCAGGGTAGCCGCTTGGTAAGGATGCCACATTTCCACTTGCATATTTTATCTAATTTTTTCACAGCAGTGAGGACCAAACCCAGGGCCTTCGCACTGAATGACATTCTCAGCCCTTATTTTTAAAGAAAGTCTAGTTAAGTTGCCCAGGCTGGACTCAACTGTGACCCTCCTGTCCAGCTTCTGAGTGGGGCGCCCATGGGTGCCTGTCCTTGGCCAAGTGACCTCTAATCTGCTGTTTCCTCAGCGTGGGGCCTGGGACCCAGACCAGCCACTGTAGTGTGACACTCGAGGCCCTGGGTTTCGATGCATCGCAGCTCAGTGCCAGGCACTCCTGGCGGGCTAAGAGCAGAGTGCCGCGCATGCCTGTAGACCCGGCTCCTTTGCCAGCGTGGTCGGGGGCAGCTCCCAGCCTACCTGGGTTCAGTGTCCACTTGGTCACTGAGCACCGTATCTGCACCTTCAAGGGCACCACAGACGACCAGCAATAGGGGACTGTGATGGCTCCGATGACAGTGACCTGGGGAGGGCAGATCCCCATGCCTGCAGCTGTTTGCACCAGGACTCAATGGCAGCTGCCTGAATTGTACACTGCTGGGGCCACATGGGACGAGCAGCCGCAGCTCTTCAACCCTGGCTAGGGGTTCCATTCCCATCCTCCTTGTCTCTAGGTGGACCTGCAACTCTGGGTCAGCCCAAGGGCGACACAGGAAGCAGTGCAGACCCAGGCCCTGGGCCTCTGCTGCCAGGGACAGGGGAGGTGGCCTGGAATCCACAGGACAGCCCCAACGAGCAGATACCCTAAGTAGGAGGTCTCTCAGAGGTGTGGGGAGGAAGAGGTTCCTGCAGTGATGCCCCGGTACCTAGGGCTGGACGAGATGCCCCGGCCCACCTCCACTGACATAGCAGCCATCATGTGGAGACACCAAGGGTCTCCTCAGGCCCACCTCACTGCCAAGCTGGGGTCAACAATGCAGGATTTCTTGTCCCCAGCCAGGAGCAGGGCAGGTGCCATGGCCACTTTCCAGCCAGGTGGCCTTGGCCCAGATGCGGAATGCGGTGGGTGGAATCAGAGTCCTTGGGAGGTTGTCTGAAATGCAGCCTTGGGGACGGCCACAGGACAGATTTGTTGAGGAAGACTTAAGGGAGGGCCTGTGGAGAAAGATTTCCAGACTGCAGGTGCTCGGTAGAGGCTCCCGAGTGACTTGGGCCTCACGTCCCTCTCCTATAGGAGCTCCTGGGCGCTAGTGTGATGCTTCGTTCAGAGACACATATTACAGAGGCCGTGATGAGGGAGGTGTGTTGCCCTCACACGGAAGTCCCAATGGGCAGGCGGGGTCTGTAGTCCCGCCTCCTGCAGCTGGCCAGGTGGGAGACGGGACGAGCATGCGGCCTCCCTTTAGGCCCATGGCCACCTGCTCTCCACATCAACTGCAGTCCTACGGGCTGGAAGTCAGTCACGTGGCCTCACCTGGCTATGAGGCAGGCTGAGAAATGCCACTTCCTGCATGCTGTCTGGTCCCATTCACTCAAGGCAAAGGGTGTGCATGAGCAGCGTCTGCACCCTGCGAGGCCGGGGTAAGGAGTGCACAGGATGTGAGCACTAAGAACCCCTGCCCCACCACGTTCCACCAGCGTCAGGCTTTGCTCTGGGGGGTGAGGGGTAGGCCAGTTCCCGTGCAGTGAAGATCTTAAGCTTTTGGGACCGTAGATTCCTGGTAACTTGATGACAGTGTGGAGGGTCCCTTCCAGAGTGCCACATCTGACCTTAGGGTTTCCAGCCAGGTGGAAGCTGCTGTGGCCTCCCCATGTGTGGCTGGAATGGCTCAGCCCCCACCCTTGGGCTTTGCCTGCTGCTTCCTGCAGCTCTGTGGCTCAGCCCTTCCCTCCTCCCTCCCAGCCTTTCCCCTCAGACCCTTTGCTTTGCCTCCCAGTCTTGCCTGTTCTTTTCCCCAGTCCTTTAGGGACTTCGTGCAGGGACCTTTGATTCAGCGCTCCCGCTCCTGTCAAAAATGTCAGTTTTCTAGCAGTGTAAACGTAAGTGACACCCGGTGCAAGTTCTCCAGTGAGGGCACCGCTCAAGCATCCCTGGGGCACGGGCCAGAGTCTGAGGGCAGCACCTCGCCGGCCTGTCCCGCACTCAACGGGTCTCTGCGGCCCTTATGTTACAGAACACCCAGTGTATCCCCGAAGGCTTGGAGAGCTACTATTCTGAGCAAGACTCCAGCGCCCGGGAGAAATTCTACACAGTCATAAACCACTACGACCTGGCCAAGCCGAGCAGCTCCCGCTCCGCCTCACCCTGGATGTCCGTGCTGTCCGAGGAGAAGCTGTCGGAGCAGGAGACGGAGGCGGCTGAGAAGTCAGCTTAGCGACAAGGGCAGGTTCCTTACAATGTGTCACTTGAAGGTAACAAAAAGGGACTTTGAGGGACATTTCATTAAATATAATTACTGGTAATTTAGAGGTTACTCATCTATGGTGCAATTGCTTCTGTTTGCTAATGCTGCTTTGCAAATAAAACTTGCTGCCGACCACCCATGGGCATAAATCCAAGTGCATATCAGCATTGCTTAAAGAGCTCCGACACCATCTTCATGTTAAGGGGTCTTAATTTAGCTCCTTCACGGGGCTTACTGGATGCGGTCAGAAAATAAATGTACACTGGATACGTCAGGAGTTTGGACTTCAGATAAAATAGCGCATTCTGTGGGACTGATGTGTTCAGAGCAACCTTGTTGTCTGCAAACCTTGTTCCGCAGCTGGATCCAAGAGGCCTCCCACAATGCTGGGGGCAAGTGCAACTTCCGCACCTGCTCACCCTGTAGCCAGCCACAGGGCTGCCTGCTGAGACACGCTGCAGCGAGGGGAGGAGAGGATGCATGGAGTTCGGGGCGGCCTTGGTGCCTCTGGGTGCCCTCGGGTGCCCGCTTGACAGAGCGGGTGCCACTGGATAGACAGCAAGGTTCTCTGCAGAGCATGAGGAGGGCTGGGTGGGAGATGGGCCTGGGCCACGGGGCTGCCGAACTCTGGCTTTTGGGTGAGCGCTGGCAGGGGGGAAACACCACGGGCCCTGCCTGCTCACTGAGTGGGAACACATTTGCACATGCAGCCTTGTATGCAAGTTTTAAAAAAAATTAGCTGGGTGAGAAAAGTGACGGTGTAACCGCTGTCAAGCCAGGGCTCCTCTTAGCTTTATCCTGTGAGAAGACTTAACTCCCTTGCTGTAGCACAGGCAGGGAGGGCACCCTGCAGATAGGACACTTCCGCCTACCGCCTTTGTAATTATGTTTCCGTTGGAACCTTGCCATTAAATGTTTACAGAATTGCCAGTTAGATAAGCTAAGTGTGTAAGACAATTAAATAGAACAACGATACCCACAGACTTTTACTCCATGCCATTTGAATGTATTGTCTCTGTGGCCATATCCGAAGTCTCACTTCACTGTCTTTTAGTAGACTGGAAATAAACGACCAGTGGTGCGGGCATGTTGCGAACCAGCACAGTGATCACGGTCGGCTTGCAGGAGGACACCGCTGATGTCCAGGGTGTCTGCAAACACAGGCCTGGCCTCAGCACGCTGGGTGTATGTTCCAGAGGCACATGCCATGGAGGATGCGGTTAAGCTGTGGGAATGCACAAAGCAATAAATGCGTGCCAAACCGTGTCCTGTGTATGTCTGAACACACACGAAGCACGCACACACACCACACCCCGATTGCATTTTCTGGCAGACATTATTTTATTGACTGTAAACTGACTGAATTAACTTCTGATGTTTCACTCTGCAAGGAAAGGACTGAAGGGTACCTGCGCTTCCCAAGGGCCTGTCTGCCGCATGCCGCGCTCTCTGGGCGCAGCATGGGTGCCATGTGTGCGGACGGGCTCTGCCCTACCTCAGCCGCGGTCATGTCCAGTCCTCTGGAGGGCGGTGAGCAAGAACAGGCAGCAGGCCTCACTCTTCGGGGGTCCTCTGCCTCCCTGGATCAGGGCTGGGACACTGGTCTGCCCATGCCTGTCCCCACCCTGCCATAAAGTGCTGGCGCAGCAGCGGGGCGTCTGTGGAATTGCCATCCACTCCCTGCCAGCACAGCCATCACCAGGGCACATGGGGATCTTCTTTTCGGCAGCACAGGACTGGGTCAGCTGACAGACTGGCAGCCACGGGCACGGCGGGACTGAGCTGTTGCATGGCACCGCGGCTTGTACCCTTCTCTGAAACCACTGGGATGGGCAGGGGCAGACTTCCTCTGAGCCCTGGCAAGTATAGGGAGCAGCCCGGTGGAGGTGACAGTGGTGCCAGCCCGCTGGATGGTTCCAGTTCATACACATTGTCCTCCAGCTGCTAAGTGGCTTGGGCGTGGGTTTGTTACGCGTGTCTGTCTCAGCCCCTCCACTCCTTGTATGGTGAGGAAGCTTGGCTACGCCGTGCCAAGAGCACACATGGCACACGCAGGCCCGGCTTCCGCCACTAGCTGTCGTACCAGTCGAGGAAGAGCAGGGAAAAGGAACACATCACCAGGAAGAAGAGGATCCAGACGCGGAAGCCTGCGTTGTTTTTGATGGCCTGGGTGGGCAGAGCACAGGCGTCAAGTCCCACACGCTCCTCTGCATGCGCGAGGGGGTCACTAGGCTAGGAGTGCCCTGGTAGCTGGCTTCAGAGTGAAGCCGATAAGCAAGACTGGACTGCACCGGGAGACACTGGCTCTTTCTGCTAAACCATACACTGCAGGAGCATAATCCTGTGCTCACAGGAACGAGGACGCCCTGCAGGCCTCACTGCTATCCAGGCGCCAAAGCCCTCTCCTCCCTCCATGGAGCTGGCTTGACCGCGGGTGCAGGGAGTGCCCCTTCCCCCAACTGCTCCAAGGGTGGAGCCGTGGCTTCTGACCCTGCTGAGACCCCAGAGCCTTAGGGCTCCAGCACAGGCCCTAGCTTTGCCTCTGCCCTGTCAGGCAGCCCAGGGCCTGGAGCACCCACCTCACGAATGTCTTCGTTGCCCTCTTTGATATTTTCAGTCGCCCCAACAACCAACTGGTGGATGCTGTCGATCTCAGCTTCCTGTGGCAGGAAAGAGGGCCAAGTGAACACGTCACCTGAGAGGGAACATGGCCACTTCCCAGGGCCAGGGGCTTCCCTTCAAGTCCTGAGTCTGACAGCACCCCAAGGTGCAGGGATACCTCAGCTGTATTAAAGGAAGCTTAGGACTCAGAGAGCTTTCCTGACTCCATCAGTGTCACAGAGCAGCCCAGTGGCAGGACTAGGTGGGAGGGACAGCCCCTGGGGACCGCCTTGCCTACGCTCCCTGCCCTGCCTGCTACTCTCCTGTGCCACTGCCGGAGGATGACACAAAAGGCTGGATGTGTGCACGCTGGGGCTTTCCCTCCAGCACCCCAATGTTCTTTCTGAAGTCCAGCAAATGAGTTCTATATCAAGTCCTGGCGCCACAGCCAAGGAACAGCTAAAAGTCAGGGTGTGCTGCAGGACGCTTGGAGAAAAGCCATGCATACGTGGGTGCGCAGGAAGCAGAGGGCCTGGCCTCTCGCGTACACCCCTGGACAGTGCCCCTGTCCTGTGCCCCTACAGTGGCTTCACAGATTGCCTCCTCTGAGGGGTGGCAAGGCTGGCTCTGTCTGGTGGGGTGGGGAGGGTACCTGAGCGCAGTGTTGGAGGCCTGCAGGTACCACAGCGCAGAGGGATGTTGGGCACCTGACTCCCTGCAGTGCCTTTTATGCACTAGAAAGGGGCAAGGTCCAGTACTCTTCCCACGCCTTCTGGGAAGACCTCAGAGCTGGAGCTACATGACCCCTGTCTACGCTCTTGGAGGGCTGCGACACGAGCCACTCAGCAAGCCTGACAAAGCAATGGGCTGTATTCCCTAGGTCTGTGCACCCCAAACCCACCCCTCCCAGGCCTGGCCCCTACAGCACCTTGCCTGCCCCGTGTGGCCACATCTGGCCTGCACTTGGGCAGCCACAGATGTGAGGATCACAGCATTAAGGACACTGGCTCTCCTCAGGCTGGGCTGAGCACAGGCGCTAATAGTGCCTGTAGCCTGCCTGCCCTCGTGGCCACACACACACACACACACACACACATGACACATTGAGGACAGTCTCTTGGCTGGTGGCTATGGCTACGCCACTAAAGCAGCATGGGACCCAAACTTCCACTGCTCCACCCAGAAGTAACGGCAGTGCCACAGGCACGGCACAGGAGCAGCCGACCAGGCCGTGCCCATTCGCTGGCTCTGTGAGGGCAGCAGGAAACACTGATTCCACATTACAGACAAAGAAAGGGTTAGGCTGGGCATCCTGGCTGCATGCCAGGGACACTGGGCCAGGTCATGCCGGCCTACCTCAGAGCTCGGGATGCGCGCTTGGCACCAGCTGTGCTCTTGGGAGCCGACCACCTCACACACTGTGCAGCTGAAGGGTTTGCGCTCGGGTGGCCCGAGCCACCCAGGCTCGGCACACAGGTCTGCCCATTGCTGTCACTGAGCAACCAGATGGCAGCTCTTGTGACTGCAGCTTCCAGACCTCACTCGCTGTGAGCTGGCTCGCTGTATGCTCTAGGGCAGCGGTTCTCAGCCGTTCTAATGTCGTGACCCCGCAACACAGTTCGTCATGTTGCAGTGACCCCAAACCAAAAAATAATTTTGGTGGCTACTTCAAAACTGTAATTCCAAATAAATAACATTTTCCGATGGCTTTAGGCGACCCCTGTGTTTTAGTCATTCAACCCCCGCAGGGGTCACAACCCGCAGGTTGAGAACCACTGCTGTAGGGAAAGCTGTAAATACCCCAGAGCCCCACCTAACTCTGGGAAGAAATGACATCTTTTGAACTCTGCTGCTGTTTGTGAGTGCTAAGGCAGAGGAGCCACTTTATCAGGCCTGTCACACCGATCCTACCAATTACTGGGTGGCAGAATTTCTGGTCTGTGGGCAGGTAGACAAGAGAGCAGGATTCCTGGGAGACTGTACCCCTTGGCCCTTGGCACCTGGTGGCACGCGGGCCAGTGACACTGCTGACTGAAAAGCACTCCCCCAAGTACGGCGCCGGGTGCCTCTGCAGAGCCACCCTGTTGCCGAGGGGCTGCTCAGCTCAGCCCAGAACAGAAGAGCCAAGAGCCACCTGGCTTCAGGCCCGGACACGCTCCTCCCGCGGGCCCAAGTGCATGGTCTAGCCCGAAGGGGCTCCTGAGCATGGCCTGCACAAGCAGTGCCCGAGTGCACGCAGCACCACTGAAGCCGCAGGACAGACTCACCGGCGACAAGGCGGCCTTCTCAGGGCTTTCTCTTCAATCTAAGGCTGAAAACAACTGTGCTTTCTGATTTTATTTACCTGTTGTAAAACTTTTTCTGTGAATATCTCTTGGAGTCTGGAGATTTCGACTACCTTCCCTTCGATCTGCCTTTATAAAGAGAACCAACAGACTGCACGTTAGCCTTTACACGTGGGGATATAATAGGAACAGACAGGATTCTAGACGGCGTCCCTCCTGCGGGTGGCGGGAGGAGGCAGTGAGGGGCCGGCCCCCTCTGCTGGGCTGAGCCCATGCTGCGGGTGAGGAAGGGCACTGGCTGCCCGTCAGTCCCAGGAGGTGGGCCTGTGCAGGCCCCTGAGGTCTGGGTCCGTATGAGGCAACGGGAGGCTCAGGGCTATGTCACATCTCTGGTCAGTCCTAGGGCTGGCCTCATTATCTGGTCACACATGCAAGGAATTCTCAAGGCAATGTTAAGTGTACCGAGGACCCAAAACAGCTCCTGGTCAGGCATCCCCCATTCCTGTTTAGTCTGAAAACATTGCACCTGGGCCTGGGGTTGGCTGAGGCCTGTGTGTGTTCAGGAATGGAAAGTGGTAAGGCTGAAGCCATCCACTGCTTGGGCACAAGGTGCTGGCACCGCATGGGTGGCCAGGACTCCCTCAGCTAGGAGGGGAATGGTGGGCAAGAGGGATTGCCAGGGCTCACAGCAGTTGCACGTGGGAGTTCAGGTACCATGGCCAGTAACATCCCTGAGAAAGTAGTACTCTGGCATCCACTCTCGGGAGAGCCATTTACGTACCTCACTTCGTCAAACAAGCTGTTCATCTCCCCAATGAGTCGCTGGTTTTCTTGCTCAAACTGTGAGGAAACAAACACACTTAGGCTGCTGTGTCATGGAGCTCAGGTGAGCATCCACCCCAGTCCTCTCTGTGCCTCCCTCCTCCCTGCATGGCAAGGGCTGTGTCACGGAAGACAGAGAGCCCTGCGTAGTCCCTGCTTCAGGAAGAAGCCCGCACCTGCCCCAAACTCGCGGGTTCCAGGTGCCATCACAGCCCTGGCTGTGCAGCGGGCAGGAGCTCCTGCCTCAGCCTGTCCCCGGCTGCTCTGCACTGTGCGCCTACAGTCCCTCTGGTTCTAGCCAGCAGCGTCACATGTGCAGCCAACCTACAGGTGGCTTGTACCACCTCAATGGGAGTGTCCCATACTGCTAGATGGGATGGACATGCAGGTACCACCCGGTGGTTCAGAGCCACCTGGCAGTGGGAAAGACAGATCAGGGCCTGTCCTAAAAGCATTAAAGGAAGAAGGGTGTGGTGGAAGAAGTGTGAGACAGAGAGGAGCCTGGGTAGAGGCTGACGCAGGCCACCTGACTTCAGCCATGCCAACAGGGACCAAGGCCTCCAGCCGGATGAGGACACTGTGACACCCACAGATGCCTGGGGCTCCTCAGAGGGCCGCAACTGTGCTCCTGACCACTGTGGCCAGGCCAGAGGAAGTGAGCATTTGAGGCTGGCCATAGGTGCGGCTGGGAAAGGACCCCTGGAGACCACAGTCCTGCCTGGTGTGGGCAGACCGTCCTGATGAGGGGTCCTTCCTCCTCTATCCAGCATCTCAGTTTTCCATCCTTGGCAGGGTAGTCTCTGAGCAGACCTTTGCGTGTTGATCATTTTCTGCCTTGTGCTAAACTGGATGCCAGAAACTCTCCAGGAGGCGTGGTGCTTCCTGACGGTGGGGGCGGTGCACGTGCTCCACGCTAACATCCTCGGCCTGCTACGGGCAGCTCTTTTCCTGCACCAAGCCTGGTGCTGGGCCAGCCCTGCCCTAGGATAGCAGTTCTCAGCCCTGCTTCTTGTCAGACCCTGGCCCAGAGTGGGTGGCTAGCCCGGCCTCCACAGCAGCTCCCCAAGGTCCCTCGGTCACCACGGCTGCCTCGCCACCTGCACCAAGGCACGGCTGTGGCCTGCTAAGTCAGGCACCATAAAGCTATTGAGAATAAAAATTCCACCTTGGAGCTTAAAATTAGGAGCTCTGTTAACTGTCAGCTCAAAGTGATTTACCAGTCTAGCATTTAAGGATGACATGCTGTTCCTCGCGCTTCCATGTGCTAACTCTTTGCCTTACTCTTTAGGTCCCATTCAGGCTGTCTAGGAGAGGCATGTTCTTTGAATTTTCCTAATGATACAATATGGCCCTGCCCTTTGAAGCCCACAGTCCTCTTCTCCTCCTGAACAAAAACTGCGTAGCGGTCCACTGGGATGCACTCAGGGACTGTTCCAGCCTGGGCAGCTGGTTATGCTTGTGCTTCCTCTGGGCCCCCCTGGAGCTGTGTTAGCCATCAGCTCAGGGGGTGGAAGCAGACGCTGGCTCTGACTGCCTGTGGTCTCCAGGGCTGCCAAGGCCACCAGAGAGAAACTGGATCCCCAAGGAAGAGAGGATCGGAGGCCCCAAGGGGTCAGGTGTGAGTGTAAAGGGCTGGCCTGCCTGTGGCAGGAACGTTTAGGAAAGACAGAGTTACAATGAAATGGGGTTACAAACAACAAAAGAGCCAGACCTAGCCCTCATAGCGGGCAGTGCAAGACTACTACATGGGGAGGCCAGCAGGGATCAAGATGACTGGGTGACGGCAGGGGTGACAGCATCACCAGGCACCAGAGGCCGTCTCAAGGGCAGGTCTGTATAACTGGTGCAGGTGGTAGCTATGGGAGGCAACATATGGCCTCAAGGGAACCCTTGGGGAACAGTCCTGGCTTCTGGGTACTCTTATGTGTGGGTGTGGTGTTCTCCTCGCTGCCCTGCCCTGCCCAGGGAGTGCAGCTCCAGTGGGGATCCTGGCCCTGGACAGCTTCAGTGAGTGACTTGTGACTGACGCGCAGCACCGGCTCTACCCAAGCAGCAGGGCTGAGCACAGCGCAGTGTTCGCAGCACTTGGGGTACAGTAAGTTCTCCATGTGGCCACCCTCATGTTCTCTCTCTGGGGTCTGATGCTAGTGGGGCCAGGGCACAGGCTGGGTGCTGGCATGCCCCTTCTGCACTGCTGCTCCCAGACTCTAGGGCCCGCCGTGGCCCTGAGTCTTTTCTTTCTCTCAGACACTGGGAAATACACACAGCCTCTCCTGATGTCTGGCTCTGACTGGCTGTCACTGCCCACCCACCAGGCAGGGCTTGGCCAAGTGCAGTGTGGAGTGCACAGCCTGGTCTCCGCTCCAGGGCCAGCACGGTGGGCAGGGGCATCTCTAAGCGCTGAAAGAGGCGCCCGGTGCTCTCTGAGGAGCAGCAGCTGGAAGGCTGCAGAGAGGGCCGAGGCTAGGAGGTGGATAAGCAGGGCCCGGAGGATTGCCGCAGGTGCCTGCAGCTCTGGCCCCCCGCTCTGAACTGTCTCCATCTCCTACCAGAAGACAGAGCTGTCCTCCAGCCAGGCAGCCCGGCACCGGGGCCTCTGACCTCAGCACTCCCACATGCTTGGCTTCCTTCTGAGCCCACCCAGACGTGAGCACCAACATCGATGAGCTGCGTGGGGAGAGGCGAGCAGGGGCAGCCCCGCAGCGCAGGCCACTCCCTTCCTTGCCCAGCTCCAGGAGGCCCATTTAAACGAGGAAGCTGTTGCGCTGCTGCTGAAAGGCATCCAGCGCTAGTAACATCACCCCGAGGCAGTTTCTTCTTTACTTATGCTACCGCAAGTTGAAACACTGGGAAAGTATATTAAGGAAGACATCTGGGGGAAGTGGATCGAAAATATATACTTATAACTTTTAAAACTCAGCACAAAAGCCAGCAATGACATCTGGGATAGCCTCCTACTTAGGTCAGTGGTTTTGGGGCAGTCACTGAACAGGAAGGATTAGGCAGAGGACAGCGTTACCATTTGTATTTCCTCTGCGGATAACTCGTCTTCACCTTTGCTGTCTCCCAAGGCTCCGAGATCAGGTCGCGCTTTTACCACAGTCTTTTCTGTTCAAACAGAAAAACAGAAACACAAGACTGAAAACGGAAGGCCCACGCTTTACCTTACAGTAGCGCGGCCCAGGCAGTAGGCGCGGCCCAAGCGAGCTGGAGGAGGGTCTCAAGCGCTTTCAGTACTGCACTGAAGCCAGCAGTAGCAGCAAACCAGACATTCTTCAGATCCAGTCTTAAAGTTATGGAGCTTGAACACAAGCACTTAGTTGGAGCCTACCACTACTTTTAAAGACTTCAAAATACAAGGATACTTCATTTGTAACAAAGAACAGACAGGCACGGACTCGTGACATAAGAAATGATACACGCCTCCACCTCCTTCCTCTCTCAGGAGCCACCACTTTAACGCAGGACACAGCACTCTGCACCAAGTGACTTACACTTGACAGAGATGCCAAGGTAACGTGCTGCTCTAAAGCTCACTTGCCCTATCAACAGCTCTTGGAGGCCACGGTAGGGCAGACTGCCACATGCTCTTCCAGCGCAAGGGCACCTATTCTCTGGGACACTGCAACTGCACGCTAAGGCTCTCGGGGAGCATAAGGGTGCTGTGCTCCCATGCCAGGGCTTCTCCCACCAGACACCTGGCCGAGGAGCTGCTGGACGGGGTCGGAACAGCTCCTCCTGTGACCCAGGCCAGGACATGGGAGGCACACCAGTACGCAGCCTCCCAGGGAGCATGGCTGCCCCCTGGAGGAGCGGAGAGGAGGGGGAGGGAGGGACCGCGTCCCAGCCGACAGTAGGAAGGGGTCTCCCGAGGTGGCTGCACCAGTGCCTCGCCAGTGCCTTTGGGCTTGTCCGCGACTGGACTCAAGGCAAACATGCTTTGTTTATCCTCTCTTCCTTGACCTCAGTAAACTTTCTCAGTTAAGCTGGGCACTATGAGATGGGCAAAAGTCCAGGGTCTTTTGCTAGGGGATATAATGCCGTAATAGCAGCAGTTTCTAGGGAAGGCAGATCAGGCCAGCCATGCATAAACTGCATGGCTGGCTGTACTTTTATTACTCAGAATGTCTCTTCACAAAAACCTCCATACTATCCACGATGGAGTACGGGTTCTTAAAAGGGCCGTTTTCCCCAGAAGAGCTGCGGTAGGAAAGCATCCTGAGGAAGGCCTGGCCCTGGGCAGCGAGGCTGGGGAGTTGGCTGGTGCTTCTCTTGCCAACACCCTTTGGGTAGGAGCAGCTGTACTCTTCATCCTTCCCTCTCGTCAACACTGTAGTATCCATTCCAAACTTTACTGTTTTCTCTCATTTTTTTAAGGCTTTTTTGTGTGTAGGGTCTCACTACGCAGCTCAAACTCAGGTAGTGATCCTGTTTTCTGCCTCTCTATCCCTGGGATTACAGGGGCACACCACCACACCCAGACTCTTTTCTTTCCCCCCACTCATTTTTTTTTTTTTTTTGTCTTTTTGAGACAGGGTCTCGCTATGCAGTTGAGGCTGGCCTTGAGCTCACTTTTGTAGCCCAGGCTGGTCTCGAACTCGCACCGATCCTCCTGCCTCAGCCTCCCGAGTGCTGGGATTACAGGCGTGAGCCACCATGCCCGGCTCCCCCACTCATTTTTAAGGACAGGAATGCCAAAACTAGAAACATGTAAACCGTGCTCCTGCCTGAGCCAAGCACAGCTTAGCTCTGCACTAGGATGGGAAAGTTCTGTCAACAGGACTCGTGCTCACCCGCGTCCTGGCTTGTAGCCGCCGGAAGCCATCTCAACCTGCTGCTCTGGGAGGCAGCAGGAGTGCGGTGCTGCGGGTACCTGGGCTGAGGCCCAGCCTCCTGCCTCTCCACCTGGGCTCCCCTGCCCTCCTCTCCCTTGTACATCTCTGACTGCTTGCCTGGGTCACCCCACACCAGTCTCCACACTGCTCCTGGCCTCTGGGCATTTGCCTATGTGATTCCTGAGTCTAGAGTTCCTACGCTTCCACCATTCAGGTCCAGACTGCCTTCTCAGGGACTGCCCCCTCCTCGTGAAGACCCTCTGAGCCCAGCTCCTCATGTTCTCCTAGGGGCTGGACTCTCATTTTTCCATCAACTATGAGCTGTTGAGGGCAGGACTGCTAGTCAGTGAACAAGGACTACTTTCAGCACTGTATTCACAAGAAATGCTGGGGAAACCGAGTCTAGAAAGCTGACTGAAAATGGGCTGGGCAGATACTGGAGAAGGCCTGACCAGCACATGTGAACAGGCCAGCTGTGGGCACAGAGGGACTGTGCCAAGGCATGACAGGCAAGGGAGCACCCAGATGGCTGCCGACCACATCACCTGGTTCTGCACCCCAAAGCTGCCTTGGCCTCTCATTTCAGAGCGGAAATGACAAAACTGAAAAGCAGAGGTAAGTAAAAGGATGACATCTATGCAGCCCAGGCTTACACTATCTTCCCGGCAACGGCAGAGAGACTTGGCACAATGTCCGTGATCAGGAAGTAACCTGGCACAAAGGAGAGGGCAGACGCACGGCTGAGCGGGGCAGCAGGCAGGAGCAGGAGCACTGCGGCTGGACGGTAGCCCTGGCTGACCACCTGCACTGCAGCTCCACTTCTGTGGGCCAGCTGCATGAGTCTGCGCTGGGTGCCCGTTCCCATGGGCGTTTGCAGCACTTCTTGGGACAGAAGCCTGACTCACTGAGGAACAAGCGGCCTGGCTGAATTTGGCAGGGATGCCCCTACGTACTGCTACTGAGAAGCAGTGACGTGACATTGGGTGACACCAGGTGGCACACTGCCCGAGGGCTCAGTGTCTCGTCACGACCCCCGAGGAGCCCTTGCTGCCCTCCGTACAGCTGGACTCTGCTCTGGTCACGGAATCTCTTCAAGTCCACCTCCTCACTTAAAACCAATCATGGCAGCACACTGCCCAGGGAGGGGAGCTGGGGCTTTACATGCCCAGTCCATGCCAGGACCACCAGGGGGCATGGAGGTGCTTGGGCCCTTGCCAGGCCCATGGGAGTTCTAACTACTGGAAGGGCCTCTGCTGCCTCCGTGCTGAGAAGCCAGCATCATGCTGAGCTCTCCTGCTCACAGTAAAGCACAGCGAGTCTTGGGACAGGCAGCTGTGGGACACAGGCTCCAGAGCCAGCCAGACTCCTGCAGGAGCCTGGGCCGCCATCGAGGAGCCTTCACCCCGGACAACTCAGCCAGCCTCTGTGCGCCCCAGAGGGCGCTGCTGAGAACACAGGCAGCACGAGCTGGCAAGTGATCAGCCCTGGGCCTCGTGTCTAGCACGAGGGAGAGGGCCAGAGAAGAGACTTGGAGAACAGGCTTGCTGGCTTCAGCACCACCACCCTGGGATCACACACGCCCTGCTCACCCTCTGCCACGTAGTGAGATGCGAGTCCCTGGTGGGCTACGGAGGGGGCTGGGTGCAGACTGAAAATATCTACAACAGCCCTGAGTATGCCCCCTATCTCAGCAAGCCTTGGCTGGGTATCAGCAGCTAAAACTGCTCTCAGGCCAGGCCAGCGGTGTCCATGGTGATGGGAAGCTCTGGGCTGGCTGGCTCAGCAGCTCAGGAAGGGGCCGAGAGGATGGCCACCCTGGCACATTGGTGTTCCTGGCAATGGGGCCTTAAGAAGCAAAGGTAGGTAAGCTTCCTATCGACATTCCCACCTGGATACTCTTCAAGGGCAGGCTTCTCTTCTGAGTCTTCGGAAGGGGTCTCTGAAATTTTCTCAGAAGATGTACATTCTCTTGCCTTTGAACTTGGTTCTGGTTCCAGCTTTGATCTGAAAATAAGTCACTGTCCATCATAACTGACTTCCAAACAAGATTTCTTTGACAATAGAAGAGGCACCTGTGACCCCTGCACATTTGTTGTGTCCTCTACTGGAGCACAGTGGCTGCCTGGAGGTGACGGCCACTCAGCCCCACCTCTGGGGCAGTTCTGAGAGAACTGGGGAGGCTGAGGCAGCAGGTGCTAGTGTGCCTGCAGGTGGACCACCCCTGCAATACTACCTGCTCCCCCTCCCCAGTACACCGAGGGAGCTGTAGCTGTGCAGACCCACTGGCTTTACTCTAGTGCAAAGTGCTGCCAGATCCATGCACACTCACCTCTGTCATAAGGTACACCTAAAAGGGGAAGACAAGGCTTCCACAGTGCCTCGATCAGGGGTTCTCAACCTGTGGGCTGTAACCCCAGTGGGGGTCGAATGACCAAAACACAGGGGTCACTAAAGCCATTCCGAATCATAACTGTAGCAAAATTACAGTTTTGAAGTAGCCACCAAAATTATTTTTTGGTTTGGGGTCACGCAACATGAGGAACTGTATTGCAGGGTCACGGCATTAGAAAGGTTGAGAACCACTGGCCTAGATGGGCCTCGGCACTTGGCCTTCCCTGCCTCCCCCCAGGCTCTTCCACCCTCGGGTGCCTGGCCTCCTGGGGAAGAATGCTCAGTGTGAGACCCTCCACAGCAGTGATTGGCAAGTACCCCTCGGCGTTTATACCTGTGTGCCTGGCTCCATGCATGTGAACGTGGGGAGCGGCCTTGACCTTCTAAAGCTATGTGCGCTGCTCAGTCCCGGTCCAGGCCAGTGCTGCCACTGATGTCTGCTGGGTTAGGACCAGGGCTCCCCAAGCCCTGGGTTAAAGGCATGGGTCTCCACTTCTGACTCTCTGGACACACGCTGGATGATGGAGGAGGTGGGGCATCGGGGAGGAAGCCAGCCAGCAGGGGTGGGCCTCTGACAGGCACGTAGAAACCCAGCCCCTTCCCAGTTCTCTCTGCTTCTCAGCTGCTCTGAGATGAACAGGCCTCCTCTGCCATGCAGTCTCACCACAATATCCTGTGTCACCAAAGGCCCAAAACAACAGCCCAGAGACCACGGACTAAAACCTCTGAAACTGAACCCTAAATAAAGCTCACCCCTCCCCTTTTTCCAACAAGTCAGCTATCTCAGGGACTGTGTCACAGGAATAGGAAGCAGCACAGCAGTCAATTACGTTCATGCTGAATGCATGCCTTCTAAGTACCAGCGATTGGCTGAGAGAGAAAAGAAGTGGCTATGACATAACAGGCCTCTTACAAACTGTAGCAGATTCAACAGAACACCACGAAAATTATAGGCACAGAGCTACAAAGATTTATTCTAGCTTCGTGTTGTCTGGCACAGAGAATATAGACCAAAACACAGTATAAACATACATGAGGATGACTTGCTAATGCCAGGACTGATGTGTACTGGCCATCTTTCTAAGTCCTTCACATGGCCACGTGTATCCAATCCTGAAGCATCCCCCAAGGCAGGTAGGGTATCAGTAATTCTGTGTTTTGGTTGGCTAAGGCTGCCTTAAGGGTAGGTCTGGGGATTGAACTGCCATCCCCTGTGCCTGACTGAGACCGCCAGTGCAAGCACTTAAACCACCGAGCTAACCCAAAAGCCTCCCAATACCAGTGTTAATGACCTTTGCAGAAAGGAGGTAACTGAGTTCTGTTGAAGTTCAGAATCTTGGGCTGAGGCAGGATGACAGAGGACCCAGGTCTGGAGTCCATGCTAGGTCAGCTTGGCAAGGAAAAGAAGGCTTTTAAAATTAGCACTGCTAGAATGAGAGGGTATCTCGACAGAATCACATGAACTTCAACCCCACCCTCCTCCACCAAAAAGTGAACCCACCAAGCTACGTGAGAGATGAATCTACCACTAAGAGGCATAAAAATCCTAGAAGTGTCAAAGAGCACCTTAGTGATCTTGGGGTAGGCAAACTACAATTTTATAATACCGTACTTCCTCAAAACCAAAGGTTTCTGCTGGTCGGAAGATACCCCTAGAACGGTGAAGGGAAGCACAGCCGAATGTGGAAACGGGGGGCATTGCTGGCACAGGATATGCAGGAGGTGAAGAACATCTCCACAGAGTAACAGGATAAACCATTCAAGAAAACGTGTAACGACTAGGACCGGCACTTCAGAAGACGCGCGTGTGGTCAGTGGAAACACGCAGGGGTGCTCGGCGTCATTAGCTAAACCACAGTGTGGGAGCCATGCCCACCCGTTGAAGTAACTGCACAAGCCGGTCAATGCCACGCAGCAGCGAGGAGCTGGAGGGCCCAGGACTTCCAGACTGCTGCAGGACGTGTCAAATAGCGTGGGAACTTTAAATAACTTAAGGCCTGTTCTTATTTAGGCCCAAGAAACAGGTCCGTTACGCCAGAGTAACCTCACTTTTAGGTCTTCACCCAAGAGAAATTAAAAGATATGCATAAGAATGTTCACAGCAGGGCCGGCGGGATGGCTCAGTGATCTAAAGCCCCTGCTTGGGAAAGCTTGGGCAGCTTCAGGGACCATGGTTCGATCCCCGGCACCACATGCTGCGCCAGCCTTGCCCTTGGGGTGGGCTGAGTCGGCCATAAAAATGAGTGAATAAACAAAGAAAGGTTCTGAAACAAGGAAAAAAAAAAAAAAAAGAATGTTCACAGCAGACGTAGGATAACAGCCCCCAATGGAAACAATCCAATACGAATAAATGTGTATTTGTGCAACGCAGAACTGCTCAGTAACCAAAGAACACCACACTGTTGATAAACATAAGCACATGAGTAAGTTTAAACACATGTTAAGCCAAAGAAAGGCCAATTAAAAACAAAAAGAAACCTACTTAAAAATAAACCTCGGATTTGTTCTATTTTTGACATTAAATAAGTGTATCTGATTATAAAACCTGGTGCTTATCACTTCACATTTTAACTCATCTGTTGTTTTGTGATTTAATAACTGATGAGCCAATTTTCAACTAGCTTGAAATAACACACAGGGATGCTGGAATTTTCAGAAGTATTTCCCATTGCTAGGTGGCCAATGGCTTAACCTTTCTTGCTTTCCTATCCACAAACTATAGCTACAGAATATCTTTCCCACTTCTGTGGCACAGTGGGCAGCACACGTAACAGTTACGTTACACATTAACTCCTGCTGTTATTATGGTATTGCTGCTGCTGCTGCTGCTATCATTAGGACTGAAAAAAGGCAGAGTGGTTCCATAGAAACTTCTTTCACCAACAGGATGCAGAGGAAAGAAGTACTGAGATGACCCATGGTACTCCGAGGGATTCCCAGAGGGGCTGCACTGGTGCAATCTGCACGGGCCCCAGGTGCAGATTCAACGGCAGTCTCCAAGCTGGTGTGATGGGAGAGGCAGAAAGTGAATAATCTTGAAAGGCTGCCTGGGAGGGCCAAAGGTGGCAGCCACAGGCGGCTTTCTTCTAGAATCTGGGCAGAAGCTCCCCTGATCTCCCAACTTGTGCATGCTGCATGCACCTGAAACCAGCTCCATGCAAGATGCAGCCAGGGCCTGTGGCCAGCCTGCACAGTAGCTAGGCTTCCTTCATTCTTGGCTGCACAGGCTGAGTGCCTCGGTGCCAAACCCTGCTGTGGCAGGCCCCAGGTTTACTGGAGCCGCCTTCCTGGCCCAATGCACACCTGCATGTTCTGGATCATCCTGCTGAACTCTGTTCTTGGTTCTCAACACGGACCGGCCGTGTCAGGGCTCCGACATTCAATTGCCTTGCACTTTCTTCTGCAAGGTTATTCTCCTGTCCTTACTCTCAGTCTCAGGCAGTGTTATGTTTTGTGTCTAGCTGTCCCCCCAAAGCTTCATGCAGCCATGGGTGGCTTCTAGAGTTTGTGACTGATTCATTATCCAATACAGGGATCACGGGTGTGAGTGCTACACTCCTCCTGGGGCAGGCAATCTGCATACAAATGTAAGGAAGAGTGAGAGGCTTGCTAGCAGCCTTGGCTGTTGCTCCTCCCTTTGCTCTTCGCTGTTTTCTGCTGCCATGAATGGCTGCCCTCTGGCATGTGCCACTCTGCCTTGGAGCCAGCCAAGTACAATCTCAAACCTCCTCTGTGAGCTTATAAACCTTTCCTTCCTTAATTCTAGATGCTGCGTATTTTGTCCTAACAACGAGAGAAAAGTAACTACGACAGGCAGGCTTTGGATATGAGTAGACTGCAGACAAACTTTCTGCCAAGGAGTAACATATTCTGGAGTCATAGCCAATGCAGGCCTTCCTCCCAGCAGAATCCTCCTGACTGGAGCATTTCCATCAGCCTTCTGGTCTTCTGAACTATGACCAGAACCTCCCATCAAGCACAGCTTAAGGCTTTCCAGAGGTGCCTTTTCAGTCCCTACCTCTGAACCTTTTTAAACTCCCTCAAGTCAGTCCGAAAGGCTCCTGAACCAGGTAAAGTCACAGCAACAACCTCACTTTTCTGGCACCAACTTCTGTCTTAGTTAATTCTCTTGTTGTTGAGACGAAATACCTGACAGCTACAGCTAAGACAGGAAAGGTCTGTTTGGCTTACAGTTTAGGGATCTTGGTCCACAGTTGCCTGGCTGCAAGGCAGGGTGTCATGGCAGACAAGCACTGGAGGAGAGAAATAGTTCATCAGCTTATAGCAGGCAGAATGGAGCAAAGTATGCAGAGCCTTAGCAGCTTCTTTCTGCCCCTTTTATATTCTATGTAGGTTAACAGGATTAAGGTGGATGCCAGATCAATCGGTAGACTGACTTAGTAATCACCTGCCCGTAGTCCCAGCACTGCAACGTGAATCTGCCAGACACTAGATCCAGCTACTTCTGAGGAAGCCCCACCTAGCACCACATCAATACACGACTTTCACCTTGTCTTCAGACTCCATTCAGTTGTGACCAATGACCTTAATAACTTTCAAACAAGAGGATTTAGTCTGGAATCACTATCACTTGCCATTTCTCTTCTGTCCCCTTTTTCGGAACAGTTCTCAAGTCTCCCCTGTGCCTCCTGACCTTGGCACACAATAATGGCTGGTTATTCTGCAAGACAGCTCTGAGCTGGAGCTCTCTTGGGCTGCAGGGTATGCTATGTGGGCAGACATCACCTAGGTCAGTGGTTCTCAACCTTTCTAATGCCGTGACCCTGCAATACAGTTCCTCATGTTGCAGTGACCCCAAACCAAAAAATAATTTTGGTGGCTACTTAAAAACTATAATTTTGCTGCAGTTATGATTTGGAATGTAAATACCTGATATGCATTATGTATTTTCCAATGGCTTTAGGCAACCCCTGTGTTTTGGTCATTTGACGCCTGCCGAGGTCGCGACCCATAGGTTGAGAACCTCTGACCTAGGTGGTACTGCTCCCCTCCAGGCACCCTTCGGGCTGTGCGTGACCTCACAGTTCACCTGATCAAGGGATAGCTGCCAGACTCCTAGGCCATAAAGTTATACTTTCCCTCTCATAACTAGCAAGGAAGTGGGTATTCAGGCATGATGCCATGGTTTTGAACTTTTTATCTGTTCATTCAGAGGGCTCAGGATGGCCTATTTCATTTCATGGTTTATAATCTCCTTCCGTCTTTTTTCTACCTCAATTTATCTCCATTTTGGCTGGCAGAAAGCCCCTTAAACTGACTGCAGTGTCCTTTAGACACACGCCTAGCCTTCCTGAGCCCTTCCTTGCTTTGTGATACAAAATGTTCCAGGTTCAATTCATACCTTTCCTGCCCCTGCCTACGAGTCAGCCAGGTCTCCAAGTGGCCTGGCATCTCAAAATCCTGGGATTAGGCATGCTTGCTGCTAGTGGTGTCACTGCTTTGAACAAGCATTTACACACACACACACGATATGTACTGCCCTATGGAAATCGATGTCTTTATATCAGTATCTTTCATTCTACCCCAAGATGAGAGTTTACTCCCTTTGCCTTCACTCCTATGTCGAGAAGCTGGCTTCTAATGTCTCCATGTTTGCCACTGGATCAAGCCCGCATCTCCACCACCACTCTTCCTGTGAATACACCCCACATTGCCCAGCCCTCCCCTCCCCACTTGGCTCTGACATCTGTACCAGTACCCAGCCTCCCCTGCACCGCAGACCTCTCTACCTGCCCTATCCCACGGAGGGCTTCAGCACTGCATTGTTCAGTAGGGAGCAGAGCTTAACTGACTTTTAAATAAATGGCTCCTGTAACGGCTGTCCTCCTTTCTGCCCAATCTACCCGTGCTCGATGGAGGAAGAATAAAAGACTGCATTGCAGCAGACTGACACAAAGTGAAGTGCTTTCTTTTTTCCTTTAAGTGATAAAAACAGATTCTAATTATGCACAGACTGCCTACTCAAGACCTCAGGGAAAGTACACATTAACTAATTGAAGGCAATTTTAAAAAATGCAATTTTTAAAGTCACCAGAAAAATCAGCTCATGCTCCATGATTTATTTACACTGATTCTCTAACTGAGAGCTGAGCACTGCCTAGCTGCCACTGATGGAGGCTCCACCTGGCCAACATATGCTTCTAGGCTCCTTACTTTGAAAAGCCCAGGATTCTATTTAAAATGTAAAAACAAAGAGAGAAACAGACCAATTTCTCAGCTTTGAAACAGGAATGTATGTGAGCGACAGTCTTGGCAGACCTGGAATAAGCACTCCACAACTCACAGAGAAGGTGACTGCTGTTACAGATGTACAGATCGCGCTTACATTTCCTCACGCCCCCGCAAAGGCTCTGGGTAGAATGATGGTTCTGGTAAACCCTCGCTTAGCACCATGATTTCTGATGCAACTTTCAGGTTAAGGTCTCCTCTTGGGCACAGGTGCTATATCGCCACCCCCACCCCCAGGCACGGCTCACGCTGTGTGACTCTGCCATCTGCACCACCACGCACTGCTCACACAACAGACATTCTCTGACTTTGTCTGGGGAACTTCTATGCTAGTGTTCTTCCAAGTGTGGCCCATGGACTAGCACCAGACTACAAGTCGTTACAGGTCTGAAGTGAGATAGCTCTAAACACACAGAAGACGCAATTACACTCATCTGACTTTGCCCGTTCAGCAGTGGTTCCTGTCACCTGTGGTCCAACCTGTGACCATGTCAGATGCAGCAAAGTATCAGTCCACAACAGACTGCAAAATACTCAACACAAATGGTTCTTTATCCCAGGAAGCCAGTTGGGCCAGGGTAGAGGCTTTTCCTATAAGGGGTAGGTAGCACCTTCAGGCTGTACAGTCATATGCAGTCTTTGCCTACAGTGTTCTTTTTTATCTTATACATGTTTAAAAATATAAAAGCTGTGTTTAGCTGAGGGCTGTACACAAATAGGCCCAGGCCTGGCTCCGGCCCACAGGCCAGTTGGCTGAGCCCTTCTCCAGGCCATGGCTATGCTGTCACACAGCACTGCTTCTTTTGTTTTCTTCATCCTTACCATTATCACTGCCATCACCATTCTGTTACTGGGGCAATGTATTGAGCTCTTACCATGGGCAAGGGTTAGGGCTGTGGATGGAGGTTAAAGGCAGTCCTGTCTGCACCAATATTTTTTTATTATTATTACTTTTAATAAGAAATTACAACGTGACAGTTTCAAAACATGTTAGTAGAACATTCACAATAATTGATACAATACATATTGTTGTCCTCATTATAGTTATACAGGGCACAGAGTATAGACATGACAAATTTTCTAATGGCTATTGGTACAATAGATTTCTTCTCTTTGATCTAAGAGAAGGTAGTTGTATACATAGTCAAATGTGTCATAACTGCAATGTGTTACTGGTAAAACTGGCAGTGTTGGAAGCTGTTGATTTGAGCCTTTTATAGCTCAGCATACTAAACTGGTGTAAGCTTTTCTGCTGGGTGGTCAAGGGCAAGTTAAAGCAAAACCTGTATAACAAAACATGTATTTTTTTATACCTCTCAAGATCAGTCAAATCCCCTCAAGATTTACTTTGAAACCATGTACAGTGCTTTGTAGAATTGTTGTCAGTGTCAGCCGTCTGTGATGAGTCACAGCCATTGCTTGACCAGTTTGCTCTCTATGAAAGCCCGAGAGAATGTTTTCTCTCCAGGTGACTCTCCTTAGGCACACTATTTACCTTCAGTCACTTTCCTCTGTGGTCCCTTAATCTCCTTGAACAGAAAATTTGGGAAACCACTGAGTTATAGGATATTACAGCACAGATTCTGTTCTGTCCTGAGTCCTCCCTGACCTTGAAGGGCTAGGGCCAAAATATTGGCTATCCTTATAGCCCTTTTCTTATTTCTCTAATTTTTGGTCTGTAAACTTATATTCTTAGTCCCCAAGAAGAAAAGCTTAGTGATACTATTACTCTAAGACATGGGTGCTTGAGCTTACTATCACTCTTTCTGAATATCAAATATCTTAGACTTAACTTGGAATTGGTATTTTCCATAAATCTCTATGGAATGTGATAAAAGCAGTTACACACTTTTACAGATATTTAGAAATACAAGCATGTACTAAATTTTAGCCTGTCCATCCTTTCGTATTTTTCCTAGTCTCTTACTCTCATTTAATACCTTTTTTTGTTCTCTTGTAAACCAACCATTTACTTGAGAAAGAGTATAACAGTAACTGAAATTATATGAGAAGCAGCACACATCTAAGAGACGAGAATGACAGGCATTCCAAGCACAATTTTAGTGTTACATATTGCTATCCTCAGTGTCAAAAACCTTTTGAGGTTTCTTACGACCCTTGCCTAATTCATCCTGTGCATATAATTGTGTAGTTTTGCTCCTGCTATGCTTCCTCTCTTTTCTGCTTCCAGTCACTTTGCTGTTTAACCCTTAAGTCTTTGATTTCCATTCAGCTGTGTTATGCCTCTCCATTTTTATTTCTTCTTTTGAGTTCTTACACTAGGGAGATTATACAATATTACACATGTAGGTCTGGTTTATTTCACTTATGAGTATATGTTCAAGATACATACATGAAGTCTTCTAGCTGAGTAATATTCATGTCCACACCAATCTTACAAAGGAGACCAAATCCCAAAGGACCATGCACGAGTATATTCTTTAGGGTGGAGAACATAGGGTTGTACTATGTGTCATGAGAGGCACTGTTTTTATGAAATAAAGGAAATGAAATGCAGAAAATTCTGATAAGAAAACAACATGTTTATGATTAATTCAGATTTGGGAACTATGTAAGCCAGGAGGTATATAGCCAGTGATTTCAAGAAAAATCACAACCAAACTCCTAATGCTTTTGGGTGGATAGTATAAGAGGAAGACTTCAACCTTTTGGGGATGACAGGACTACTTGTGCCAGGGCTGTGTCCAGGACAAGGCCTGTGTACAAGCATTTACTATGCAGACCAGATAAGCCAGAAGCATTAATCAAGCACCTACTCTGTGGTAGGCTCAGATAAGGGTCCTGGGGCCAGAAAGATTAAACTCACAGTAGTTCCTGCCTTCAGAGGACTCAAGAGTCTCACTGCAGGAGAAAGAGCAGAGATGAAGAGCTCTTTGCACCCTCCATCCAGCTTCTGGCAACTTCCAACAGATGCCACGTCAGGTCAGGACATAAAAGGCCCACAAGAGGGGAAACAGTTCCTCTGAACAACAGCACTGTCATTTTATGAAGACGTAGTCTGGTAGGAAAAACACAGAAATAGTCACTTAAGGCTATTTCTTTTTTTTTTTTTTTTTTTTAAGGCTATTTCTTGATCAATGAGCAAAATATCTTCACCCTGTTTGGAATAAGCGTCACTTAACATGATAGATTATGATACAATAACACTGTTCTACCAAAATAAATCCTGGTGTAAATTTTTTTTCCCTTTAATGTCAAAAGAGTATAGTAAGGCAGGAGGGAGGAGAGAGTAAAAAGTAAAAGTAAAAAGAATCAAGATGTGCGAGGTACACACACTGACCCCGCAGATGTATGTAATCATTACATATTCCAAATGGAGACTAACAAAAGTAAATTTAAAGAAGTTTCAACAGTTGAGCTGCTCCTTACCTAACAAGTACATTTTTCTTTCACCAAAGCCAAAACAAATACGACAGAAGCGAAAAAGACATGAGCTGTTGGATTTCTCAAAGCTACTGTGTAAGAATGACTATCTGTCTGTCTGTCTGTCTGTCTATCTATCTATCTATCTATCTATCTATCTATCTATCCATCCATCCATCCAGGGACTGGCTAAGCAGCTCAGATTGGAGCATAGGCGGGCCTTGAACTCTCACGTATCTCTCCTGCCTGTTATGTTCTGGTGCTAGCATCATGCCTGGCCAAGAATGCCTTTATAACAAAACCCACTGGCAACTGAAACAAAATACTACACACAGCCCCACTAGTCCAGCTTCAGAATGAGCAAGGTCTACCGCCTGCTCTGCTGAGGCCCGGTACTGCGCTGCAGTGCTGGATACACACACCTGTACAGCTGTCAGAGAGAACCTGCTGCCCCGACTCTGACACTGGGAAGAGAACTGCTAAGAAAACAGCACGAACTGCCCACAGGGCTGGGAAGATGTCATAGAGAGCAGTATAGGCTGGGATGGGAAGGATGAATGGGAATTTGCTCACCAGGCGCTCAGGGTTGGGGTGCAGCAAGCAGCGAGCTAAGTTCATGTGAAAGCTTTGAGCTGGGAAGTCAGCAAGGATAAAGGCACAGGAGCCTCACAGGCAAGACCTCTGCAGACACAGTTATATGCAGGGTCTGGCAGCAGGTACCCAGTGGGGACTAAGGGACCGAAGTCCAGCAGCCAAGGCTCTGAAGGCGGTGGCATTTAGCCTTCCTAAAATGCAGGAAGCGAGGGTGTGACGTGTGCAGTTTTGGGTCTTCTGCCCAAAGTGAGCAGAGAACTAGGAGAGCGCTGGGTGCACCCAGGGCTCTCAGCTACTTGCCAGGAGCTCCTGTGCTCAGGGCGTCTCGCACAGGTGACTACAGGCGGAGAGGCTACTGCACTTCACTGTCTAAAAGAGAGCAAGTTCCAGCTGGCTGGGTCTACTTTGTGTTTCAGTTCAGGTCTCTTGTAGGCCAAGAACTGAGGAGGCACAGCAGTGTCTCCTCACTTGACTTGGCCCATCTGGTCTCCCCCAGAACCATGAAGCAGCCTCTCCTTGCTGGTGCAAGACCCCGAGACCAACTCACTTTTTCACTTGCTCCCTGTCTGCGGGCCAGACGGCCTCACTGCACTGGGACGCTTTGCCACCCTGTGACTCTACTCAGTCATACCACCTTCCTCTCAGAGCTCACTAGGACCTCAGCAACCTGCATATGGTAGATTCCTCTTTACATACAGCAGCACCTGGCCTGCTTCTAAGCCCCCAGAGGGCACACTGCATGAGAAGTAGTAACTCATGTATTGTCTTCCACGAATGCCTCTGTCTGTGGCATCTGCACTTTCAAACCCATTTGATAAACATGCAGAGAAGAGGCCCTGAGAACCAGGACTTTCAGGGAGTTCCCCTCCCGCCACTAACCACAAGGAAGAGCAGCAGCCCATGCCTGAACTGAGTGGGACTGTGGGTGGGAATGTCTCCTTCCCTCTGGGAATCTGGACTTCCAGGCTTGTGCCAGGCAGCAGGTGCCCACATGGCCAGCCCCCAACAAATCATTGCATTCTGGGTCAGTAGTGTCCCTGGAGGACAACACTTCACATGCCTTTGTGAATGTGCTTTGCAATTTCGCAGGAAGAGAGCCCTAAAAGCTCATACCTGCTCACCTAGTCCCAGACACAGAGCCTGGGACTGGGAGAGACACTCCCTGCTGTGTGGCTGTGGAGCTCCACTGTCTTCTCAGCTGTGGGAGCCCAGAATGGGCCTGCAGGAGATGGGCGCTGTGTAGCAACGTGTGCCCAGAGCCCAGGGCGCCTGTCAAGCAGTCTGTTAGGCCTCGCATGACCCAAGCAGGGCCTCCTGAGGGAAGCACTGGCCATGGGACCTGAGCTCCCGCTTAAGGATAGCCCTTCAGAGGTGACGAGGATAGGTGGGGCAGAGACCAGGGTGAAGCAGCTACATTGGCTGCTTGGTGGGCTATGGCAGGGGGACTGTGGGTGAACAACCACACCTGCTGTGCTCAGCCTCCTTGACCCTGAACTGAGGAGTACCTGAGACCACGGAGTGGCCAGTGTGTGGTACCAGCCCACATGCAGTAAGCACTGGCTATGGCACAGCACATGGCGCGCAGAGCCTGCCTGCACAGGGAGCTGTGGCAGTGACCACTGTGCGCTAAGCGCGGTACTCACAGGCGCTTCTTATCCACCACACGCTTCACCCGGATGGCTCTCTGCTCCGAGTAAAGCTTGCACACTCCTGGAGAGGGAGGACACCAGACAGACACATTTAAAATGGCTTCTTGGGCAAAGGAATCATTACGTACAATGAGGCATGACAGCCTTCAGCTGGCAAAACTGCAATCTGAGCTATATCTACCGTCAAACGCCACCCTTGACCCTTAACAGAAAATGAATTACTCTTTAAGTAGTCTTCAATGAAATCCAGAACGGCAGTCCTGTGCTCCTTCACTTGCTGGGAATGGACCTCCTTGTGGGCTGGAAGAGAAAAGGACAATGCTCAGAGATAGGGACAGCTCATCCTCAGTAAGTCCTTTATTGAGGACATTTTTAAAAACATGGCTATAAAGTAAGTCTTTTTTGTCAAGGGAGAGCACATTTTTAACAGTAAGATTTACTAGGCTGTAAGAGTAAAAAACTAAGTCCATGGGAGAACTGCAGCCACCTAATTTATTGTGCAGTACAGCACCTTGCTGTACTGCATTTGTTTCAGCCCCTGCTTGAGTACTGGCCCTGCAGGATTAACAGCAGCTTGTGTGCACACTGACCTTCGAGTAACACAGGTGAGATCAAACGTGACCACACGGTCCATGGCTGTGTCCCCTGCCGACCCCTCCCAACATACCCAGAATGCCTCAGATTCCAAGCCAAACTGTCCCTCTCAGCAGTCACCCTGACTCCTACCTAAAGGATGCCTTTCCCATCTGAATTTCTGTACAGTAGTCTGCTGAGATGGCCTCATGAGAGTGCCTCCAGATGGTCTCTTCGTATGTGTACTTTTCTCACAGAAATATACATTGTTTTCACTACACTCACCTTTTTTGTTAAAAAGAAAAAAATATATATATATATAGTGTCAGGCGTGGTGGCACACGCCTATAATTCCAGCATTTGGGAGGCTGAGGCAGAAGGATGGATGTGAGTTCAAGATCAGCCCGGACTACAAAGGTGAGCTCAAGGCCAGACTGAATTGCATAGTGAGACCCTGTCTCAAAAAGACAGAAAGTGTAAAAAAATAAATATATATTTGGTACAGGGTCTCACTATGCAGCTCTACTCATAGTGAAACTTCTGTCTCAGCCGCTCCAGCACTGTGATTACAGGCATGTGCCACCATACCCAGTTTTGGTGGCTGGCTTGGTGCAGGGCTAGCATGACATGTGGTAACAGGGATCGAACCTGGATCCTTGCGCTTGCCAAGCAGGTGCTTAGACCACTGTGCTATCTACCCGGCCCCACACCACATGCTTTTGAGTGGTCCACCAGAATTCTCATGGAAGGACCCCAAGCAAGTTGTCGCAAGCGCACAGTGTCTGGCAAATGGAATTCTGTGCTATTAATGCAATCTATTGGCCTAATTGCATTAACAAAGAATGGAGGAAGAGCCATAACCTGGGAACCATTGCAGACCTCGACAGGGACCAAACCCAGGGAAGGAGCGACAGCGAGCACCTAGCTGCTGCCGGGTGTGGCTCTCGGAATGCCGTAAGGTTGTCACTTAGCTCTCACAACGACCTTAGGCAGACACAGCCTATGGTCCTTTTGAGACAAGGAACTGAGGCCCCGGAGGTGAAGCGAGGCTACCTGGGCGGCAGCAGAGCTGGGCACACTACTCAGCAGCCAGAGCTCGTCCCCTCCTAGCCACGGAGACCAGCAGAGCTCACAGCACCACCCTCCACTTTACCACCCCCCCAACGAAACACGGCACAGGCAACACGTGCAGTGTCCTTGCTGGCCCGACCTCACTACGCTTCCAGTCCCCTCTACAGAGGTCTCTCCTGTCTTGCTCCTCTCACATGATCACTCTGAACAATTCAGGCAAAAACAGATCAGGAAAGGAAATGTTTAATGTGGGTTTCTTCTTTCTAACTTTCTCATATTGGGCACTGGATTGAACTCAGGGCCTGTGCCTTGAGCTAGTCCCCAGGCGTCTTTTCCTTTTTATTCTGAGACAGGGCTACACTAAGTGGCTACACTGCTCCAGCTGGGTTCCAACTTGAGATTTTCCTGCCTCAGTCTCTGAGTGTGCTGGGTTACAGGCATGTGTCACTGTGGTTGGCTGGATTCAAAAGCTTTAAACTCTAATTCTCAATCAGAGCCTAAGAGGGAACTGTAGGTGGTGGTGCCACCCAAATCTCGCGCAAGTACTTGACATGCTCACGCTCGCCTCATGCACCTGCAGCGTACTCTACCTTCTGTTCTAAGTTGCTGAATTGCTTCTGAACAGGTCGTCATAAATATCTGAGCATCCTGGTCGATCTGGTCTCGCTCTGTGTCTGTCATCCTCCCATATTCAGACATGATATGGCTAAAAGAGGAGAGAAGAAGACGGTGAGAGGGCGCCAGCAAATGTTACACCTCAGCCTGGGGTGCAAAGGGAGGCACAGGCGTCCTGGGCCAGTGAGCAGGAGGCCAACCCCAGAGGAGGAGGAGGCAGAAGGGCCTGGAACAGACGCCAGGCAGGTGGGGAGACGAGGCAGACTGATGCTGGGGGCTCCGAGCTGAGGCTGCAGGCCAGACAAGCAAGAGTTTGCCTCTGAGAGCCTGGGCAGCCCTGGGGGCTTCAGAGCACAGCGGCTGAACTGGGTCTATACTGGCAGTCACCCCAGAGACTGTGTGGGCTCCAGTCATACAGGGACACAATCTGGGGCTCTGGACATAAATATGTAAATATGAGAAGCTAGCTTTGGCTTCTATCTTTCAATGTCGACAAGCAGTCTTCAAAAACTCACACTAATAGAGCTTTTAGAGACAAACTGCATCTTAATCTGCTAGAGGCATATGAAACTAGCCACTGGTACCCGAGCTGGTCAAGAGAGCACTGCCAGAGTTCAGAGAGACATGAAGAGAGCCGCTAGTGCTCTCAGCGTGTGTGTGTGTGCGCGCGTGCGCGTGAGCGCACACACGCGTGCAAATGCATTAGGCAGACCCCAGGAACACTGAGTGGGTGCAGTGAGCTGTCTGGTGTGGAGGTAAACTCCAAGCCCAGGGAGTCTGGTCTGCCTGAGTGCACAGGAAGCTCCCAAGGACAGGGGTGTCAGAGGGAAAAACACTGCTCTGGCTGGGCCAGAGACGCTGGCAGAGGTAGGGCCTGACCTGGAGAGATAGCCCCTGAGCAGAGGGTTCCTAGGATGTTCAAAGAGCACCAAGAGATGCAGAGGGGCACCGGACAGTCATCAAGAGGGATGGAAGCTGCTGAGGTTGCAGCTTCAAATTATGCTTCACAGTTAGTGAAATAATTACTATTTTGAAAAGTCAAGAAGGTAGCCAATAATTCCAAAATATATCCCCATAGGGCATACGTATATAGATTCAAAGTTTGATTTCATTTATTTTATTATGTACAAAGAAATCATTTCTTTACAGATCTCTATTTATCTAGATACAGGCTCAATTAAAGGAGATTATACTGGGTATAGGTCTAGATTAGTCAATTTACTTTGCAGAGAAAGGAAAAACTTGGATAGTAAAGAAATGTAAAGGAATAAATTTTTATTTAGTTGCCAGAATACCAAGAAAGGTTAGTATATCAAGAAAGCAACAGTTCAAAAATCATAAAATATCACTGACATTTTTCTGCCTATTAGTCTAATATACAACTAGACACTTCCTGAGAAGAGATGAAAGATTAGCAACTGTTTTACATGCTGTGGTAAAGATAATGAAAAAATAATGGCAGAAGTCTAATGCCACAACCTACTTCTGCTCTATGAAAACTAGGTTAACAGACTAATTTCACAACATATTTTGGACAGGCAGCCTTTGGTGACAGGCCTTGCAGAGAGGGTAAAAGCCTATTCAGGGCAAGTCCATGCCAGATCATTCAGAAGTGGAACAGGACTGGAAATGCTGCTGGGAGTGTCACCAAGCAGGGCAGAAGTCAGGCAGCAGCTGGTAGGAGACAAGGAATTGAGCTGATTTTATTTTACAGTTAGGTCAAAAGGAATAACTCCGTGTTTGGGTGCAGTTGAAAAACTTGAAGTAGACGGTAACTAACAAAGACATACAGTGTTCACTCTGGGCCAGACGGTCTCAGCACCAGTACGTGTTTAATTCACGTAGGAGTGACATGAGCCCTTGAACTCCTCCACTTCAAATTGTGGACATGAGTGATTTTGTCCCTGTGACGAGGAAAGTAACTTTGCCCTCCTCCAGAGTGCCCCTGAGCAAATCACAGCAGTGACGTGTGAGTTCTGAGTCCAGCGCCCATGGAGAAAAGCGCTGGGCAGTGTGCCGCACTTGCATGCTGCCAGGAGGCGGCAGGCCACTTCCTCAGTGTGGCCCCTCCCCCTTTCCCCACCACATCCACGTTTCCAGGGGATACGTGGAAGGAGGTCCACAGCCTCCTGGGGAATGAAGAGGGAGTCTGGTTCTCAGTCAGCTTGGGGCTTTTCCCTACCCCACACTCCGTGACCTGGTACCTGGTCTGGCTCAGATGCAATCCTACGAGAGCACAGTCCTTCTGAGATAGTGGAGCAGCTGAGCAGGCTTGGTGCCTCTCCCCAGTTCTATGGGCCCTTGGGCCTCTCCTTCTAAAAGCAACAGGAATGGGAGGGATGTGTGAAGGACAGGAGTCCCTCTCGCCCCTCCTGGAAACCAGCTCATCAGAAACTGAGGCCCAAGGGGTCAGGGGCTCATAAATCAGCAAGGTTCTGCTTCTAAGGGAGCATGTACCCTATAGACAGAGCAGACTAGCAACGACTAAGTCCAAGGAAATCAGATTAATATGCTCTGATTCTACATTTTGATTTAATGGAGACTCAGCACAGTGAAACTAAAAAGGTGTCAAGTTTAATTTGCTAAAACTGATTGCTCAAAAGACGATGTTCCTTTAGTGTCCACACACCTAACCTTTTAAACTGGAGATTGATAGTGCGGTCATTCCTTTAGTATAGGCAACATAAACCAAGAAAGATTTTCCCTCAAGTAGTGTCTTGTTTTTTAGGATATTGTGGAAAGCAAATATAAAGCCAAGAAGCTCCTGTAGAAGCTACTATTAACTAAGATTATTCAGAGATCCAGCCAACGGCTACCTAGGTTGCATCCTATTCTGCTTCAGTAAAATGTCATTACTAAAAACAAATAAAAAAATTAAACAGGTCAATAAAGTTTGGGCTCTACATTCTGGAAAAGTCATAGCTTCCTAATTACGCCAAACTAGCACAGCCTCGTAGGTCTGCAGGCAGTACTTACACATGCTGCCTTTCACTTCAGTGACTATGCTCCATATAAAATGCTGCAGGAGCAGGCCGGGGCAGCAGCTGCATCGCTGCAGCGGGAGGCAGGGGAATGGCAAAGTCAGGCTGGCAGCAGAATGCCACCTCTAGGAGAGGCAGCCTGGTAGAGACAGGGACAGGTGGCAGAGAGAAGATTGCTGTTCTCTGGCCCTCAGGTTTCTATAGATCAGTTTCCCCTGGACACATCTGGCTTCCACGTTCCTTACCCGCCACATGTGGAGGAGCATGAACTTCTCTGATTGTCTCTGGCCAAAAAACTGGGCATGCGCCAGCCCCACTTTTCTCCCTGGGATATGCCAGCTGTAGACTGCAGAGTCCTGCTCTGATCCTCTCCCTCATGAGCCACTGAGGAGCCTGGCTGCTGGCTGGGCTGTCAATGACACTCACAGCTGAATGTGTGTAGCTCAGGAGCAGCCTCTAAGACAACTCCCTACAGACCTACGCTCTGGCTGTCAACCTGAGTTTACCAATGATGGACTGATAAGATGTGTCACTGTTTGGATCCTGCACCTGTGGCTCCCCTTGCCTGGTCCACCCGTAGGAAATAGAGGTAGGTTTTGTTATGTTCAACAGCCTACCCTCTCCAAGCGCATCATAAACAAATGGAGTTCTAACTCAATTACCATCTGCCAAGGGACCTTTGTGTGCACACATCTCATTTAACCTTCACAAGCCCACTATGCACCTTTTATCAAAAGAAAAGAGGAACAAAGACGTTAAGTGAGTCGTGTACCGCAGATGACTAACGCATAGCACAGTAGAGACCACGTGTGACTGGCCACAGAGCCCACGCTCTTTTAAAGGGACTGGAACAGGGTTAGACGTGGGACTTTTGAGATATGTTGCTGGGCAGTGACCCATCAGTTCCATGAAGGGGAGCAGGGGTCTAAGTTTCTACATGAGCAGAGGACAGGGTAGGACTAAGGGCTCTGGGGCACAGTAAGATGCCTAGAGGGCAGGAGCTGGGATTCATCCCTGGCCCAAGGCTGCTACCACTGAAGGGGGCTGGGTGGTCAGGCCCATGGCTCACTCAGCTGAGATACCAGTGGGAGCTGTGGAAGTTGGGGATGCTGAAGGCAGTGGCGAGGGAGACCTAGCCAAGCCCGAGCTCACTGACTCAGCAGCACCATTACAGTGGAAGCGTGGTACTGCTGCATTCGTACACACGCACGATGGCTCAAGCACCGGTATTGCATTCAATTACCCCGTCTCCTCTGAACTTCCTGCCTGCCTCCTGGGGGTGGTCACCCCTCTGCTGACCATGCATATTTATTCTGAGAAAGGCCAACTATAAACACAGTCACATTTGTGGGCCTCAAGTTCTGTTCAGCTAACACTGTGCCCAGACAGCTGGGCACAAAAACGGCCACAGATAGCGCGCAAAGGCATGGCTGTGTGCGGGCAAATCTCCATCAGGAAAACTGAAATCTGGACTTCATACAATTTTCACATTTGGTAAAATACTATTCATGTTATTAGTTTCCCTGACATTTAAAAGTGTGAAACAATTCTTTGCTAACAAGCAGTGCGCTAGAATTGGCCACAAGCAGTAGCTACTGAGCTCCAGTTTAGAGGGTGGCACTGCATCCTATGTGTGGAAAGGCACCCTCTGGTTCACGGGGTTGCTGGGGTGGCTGAGCCAGGACGTTAGTTCCAGTGCTCACTTGGCTGGACACCTTCTCAAAGCCATGTTAACAGAGCTCCATGAAAGGGCTCTCTGATCACTTCTTAAACCAAAGTTTCAAGGTACTAAAAAGAGAAATTGGAAGTTGACAGGTTTATATCACTTTTATAGCTCCCAATCCACTCTGGCTTCCATTTTATGGCCTATCAAATTAGTGTGTGCGCGCACACACACACACACACACACACACACACACAGCTTTACAAAGAGAATTTACACTGCCATCTAGTGTTAAGCAACTACTTTGACAGAAACATGTTCAAAGTTTTCTTCAATTGTGCATCAGGGTAATCATTTAATACATTCCAAAATAATACAATGAAGTGCCTTTAGAAGGATAAAATCACCTATGTTAACTATAAGTGCATAATATCATTAGGAACTATTTAAAACTCTCTGGGGTGTATTTTCTCTGTTTAAGAGTTTACAAATGATGTATCTCTACTTTTGAATATAGTGGCAAAGTTAGGAAAGAGAAAAGGAAGAAACCGCTGCAGATCTCCTCTACATCCCAGCTCTGAGGGGAGGCTCCTGGAGGAAGGTTCCCATGTCGTTGAGATGCAGCCCGAGGAAGCGGCTCCTAGTCGGCCGCCTCCTGCGTCAAGCTCCACGTTTCCACCCACCCGCACAGTGCACCTGATGAGAGGGAAGGCTGCTATAGCCAGGACCGTGAGAGACAGCTGCTGCTCTGCAGGCTACTGAGTGCCGGGCCCGGAAGCCGTCCCAGGAGCTGTTCTGGTCACGGCGTTTTCTTTCTCCATCTACCTTGTCTTTCTAAAAGGCATCTTAGGTGGTTTAGAAATCCCTTCTCCTATACGACGAGCACCTCTCATCTCAGCAAGAGGCTGACTGTCCTTTTCATGTCCACCTGTTTGACACAGAGCAAGCAGGAGGAGCAGATCAGGAGCTGAGTGGGTGGGGGTGGACAGATAACTGTGGATTGCTCTTCTTAATGCAAAGTAGGGATAAGTAAGACAAAAGGGCTAAAAACAGAGCCCTGAGGAGATGGACAAAGTGAAAAAAAGGGATAATCAGCCAAAACTTGCAGCTGGTCTTCTGTATTTGTGAGCATGTTCCCTTTAGCAGACTCAACTGCTGAAAAAAAAAAAAAAGCATTCAGGTGAAAATAAATGCATGTGTAATGAGCAGGTAAGCCCCTTTCTCCTGGCTGGCCCCCACACAATATGATACGACACCTGCTGACTAAGCCCCTACTTTGTATTAGCACCAGTCGCAATCTAGAGGGGACTTCATGCCCTTACATCAGGGCTCAAGCATCCAAGGACTAGTGCCCTGGCTGGAGGGTAGTCCTGGAACCCACCTTTTGCTGCTCCCAAAGGGACTGTACTACTCTAAAGGAAGACCAGAAGTGAGAAAGCTGAAGAAATGGAGAAACTGTAAGAGCTTAGAAAGGGCCAGGGAAGTATTCAACATCATTACCAGACAAAGGTAAATTGAAAACGCAGTGTTACCACCTCAGACTTCAGCTACAATCATCTCAAGAGCCTATCCACACTAAACACCCATAAGGACCAGGATGCACACAACTCCAAGCACAGCCACTAGGGGAGTGAAGACTACTTTAGAAAACTGTTTGGCAGTTATTTTAACATCAAGTACACACACTGTCACACCTGTGACCCAGAAATCTCACTCTAAGGCAGCGGTTCTCAGCCTTTCTAAGGCCGTGATCCTGCGATACAGTTCGTCATGTTGCGGTGATCCCAAACCAAAAAATAATTTTGGTGGCTACTTCAAAACTGTAATTTTGCTACAGTTATGATTCGGAACGGCTTTAGGAGACCCCTGTGTTTTTGTCGTTCGCCCCCCACCGGGGTCGCGACCCACAGGCTGAGAAGCGCTGCTCTAAGGCGTGCGTTCAACAAATATATATGCCCAAGACCAGGTGTGCTGAGACCCACCTCACGGCCCTTTACTTATCATATCCCTCAGGAATGCCTCAGCCCTCCCTGTTACAGAAATAAACTGTGGCAGTCTGACAGTGAATGGCATGGCAAGAGAGGACACTGGCACTGTAGCTATGTGCTGTGTGAAAGAACGAAGACACACTAGACAGTGTACTATGACTCCACTTTGTACTCAGTTTCAGCGAATGCCACGGCATTTGCTGATTAGAAAGCCACAGATGAACTCTGAGGAAAGCTTCAGCAAGGCAGTGGAAACTGAGGCCCACCCTGAGCATCTGGGAGGAGTCTGTGGTAGGGAAGCTAAGGGCTATGAGCCAGGGCCAGCAAGCCACAGCCCGCAGGCCACAGCTAGCCCACAGGTGTGCTCGTACAGTCAGAGAGCTAAGAATGACTTTAACATCTTTGAAAGACTGTAAAGGAAAACAATTTAAAAAAAAATAGAAAACAAAGGAAAATATGTGGTAGAAAGCAATGAGGGCCAGAGAGCCTAACTTCCGCTCTGGCCCTGGAGAAGGCTGATGCCTGGGGCATCCTTTCTCCCTGTGGTGGGCACTGAGAGAAAGGGAAGGTGGTGATACGTGGGACGAAGGCGGAAGCAAGGGCAGCATGTGCTCTGACAGGAAGAAGGAAAACAGCCTGCTCCTCAGGAGCAGAGGAGAATCCCCAGTGCAGCAACATTACAGAGGAGAGACAGGACAGCAACCCTCAAGAACAAAGGGAGAGCCGGGCATGGTGGCACATGCCTGTAATCCCAGCACTTGGGAGGCTGAGGCAGGAGGACTGGTGCGAGTTCGAGACCAGCCTGGGCTACAAAAGTGAGCTCAAGGCCAGCCTCAACTGCATAGCAAGACCCTGTCTCAAAAAAAAAAAAAAGGACAGAGGGAACTATTCCCCGACAAAGAGGGGCATCTGACAGTGACCCTGCAGGGGGCTGGCTCCCCACTGCAGAGGAGACCCATGCCATCTCCAGGCCCTATTCGACAACTCCCTGAAGCTGAAAACCTTCCCAGCATTGCCAGTCCTGGGACTTCTCCACTGTCTCTGGTGCATAGCACCTGTTGCCTGAGTTACTATACACTTGGTGCTGGTTTTACCCAGCCTTAGAATACAAGCTCCAGAAATGCACCAGGACTTCTTTCATTTCTGATGTTCCCTAGAACAGTTCCAGACATGGAGCAGGCATTCAGCAAACATTTGGTGAACAAGTGGGTGAATCTGCAGAGAGAGGGGCGAGGCTGGAGCAGGGTCTCAGTGCCACCAACCTCTGTGGCTGATGCTGCCCCTATGGAGAGCTGTCC
Source organism: Myocastor coypus (assembly GCA_004027025.1). Taxonomy (NCBI): domain Eukaryota; kingdom Metazoa; phylum Chordata; class Mammalia; order Rodentia; family Myocastoridae; genus Myocastor; species Myocastor coypus. The sequence goes on from PVJA010009020.1 coordinate 60,836, forward strand.
TGCGCACCATAAGAGCACAGCACAGCACCGGCCTCCACTGCAGGGTCCCAGGAGCACTTCTCTAACCAGTTTTGACAAGGATGTCTCTAGATATCGCAGGTCTTCCTCCAAATCAGCCGGGCTGAGAACCACTGGGCTCGAGGCAGACTCAGGATGGCAGAGTCGCTCATTCATTCACTTGGCAAATATTTATTCATGGTAAGTTAAGAGCTGACAAAGTCAGGCGATCAACTCTGAACTCTAATTCCTACAAACTATAATTATTATAAATGATAAAGTATTATAAAATGATTATAAACTGATTTATGTTATGACAAAATATAGTTAACAGAGCTAACAGAAGAACTCTGCTCGTGAAGGATGGAGGGAGAAGGCTTCTCAGAAGATGGTCCTGGAATCTAAGGGAGACACGAGGAGAGGGGGCGCCTGGAAAGTGGCTGAGCAGGAGCACCACAGTAGGCTGCGAGGCAGGGGGGGCCTGAAGTGAGGTCAGAACACCAGGGCAAGGCTGTGACTCGGTGGGTGCTCACAGTCACCCTATGGCTGCACAGCAGAAGCCAGACCGAGGTACGAAGAGGAATGTGACAGGACAGGATAAATCAGGGCCAAGCCAAAGTGGCCATCCTGCCACCTGTAGCAAGGGTCTAAAGTCTGTGCGAGGCACAAAGGAAGATGGCCAGTGGGCCTGAGGCTGAGCAGTTGTGGGGAAGGGAGGGATAAGAAGGTGAGGGAAAGAAGCAAGCTCATGAGGGCACCGTCAGACAGCAAAGCCATGGTCCCAGGACTGGGCAGCAAGACAGGGAAAAGTAGCCAAACGGAGCTCAAAAAGCTTGCTCCTCATTGGTTCAAGAGATAAAGACACATGAGTGTCCCCAGTTCGCGCACTGCACTGTGAATCTGTGGAGAGTGTTATTCACTAGGAAATCATGGTGCCTGCAGAGAGCAACAGACCAGAAGAGGCCACTGTGGCAGCCCCTCACCTGGGCCACGGGGTAGCAGAGCCCTGGCTCTAGGACCTTCCTTTAGGCATGATATTCTTCTGCCATGCAGCTCTCAGCTGTCAAGGAAGATAAGAGGACAGAAAGCTCTGAAACAATGGTAGCATAGGTTTATTTATTTATTTATTTATTTATTTATTTTGAGACAGGGTCTCGCTATGCAGTTGAGGCTGGCCTTGAGCTCACTTTTGTAGCCCAGGCTGGTCTCGAACTCGCACCAATCCTCCTGCCTCAGCCTCCCGAGTGCTGGGATTACAGGCGTGAGCCACCACGCCCGGCTTTTTTTTTTTTTTTTTTTTTTTTTTTT